>JAGIQG010000013.1:78405622-78483685 GCA_024679065.1 Sphyrna mokarran | reverse complement strand
TGTTATTTCCCATTTCCAGCACGGGGTGGTGGGAGGAGAAGAGGAGGGGTATTATGCAGAGGGTCACTTCCCAGTGTGATGATAGAAGAACATGCAACCATTCCTAATGGGATGGTGAGCTGGTCATGATGAGCAATCTGGTCAGATAGAATTTCCCATGAAAGCCTGACATCCTTATAGTTATGGAATTTACTGGGCACTTGAAACAAGTCAATCACCAGAGGGGGCAATTGTGGGACCAACCTCACCAGAGCCCAGAATATCCAGCCATGCTGGAAGCATTTCGTACTGTGTCTGAAGAGCAAATCAGAGGATGAGAGCTCTCCTGTCATAATTCACTGCTTTCCTTCCCATCATCCACAATCCTAGTGCTGAATTTAGGAGTGTGATGGGATACTCTCCACTTGCCTGGTTGAGTGAAAATCCAGCAGTTCTCAAGCAATTCAGCACCATTCAGGGAAAAACAGCGCACTGGAGTGTTCCGAATTTGCATCACCATTCAGTATGATTAATGGTGGATTTTGGGTTTTAACTGCACAGACCTCCCTTCCCCCATGTTCCCTGTTTCCAAGAGATGGTAGATCAGTCTAATCGATCCTTCAATGTATTTAATAATGGAGCACCCACAGCCTTCTGGGGTAGAGAATATCAAAGCCTTGCAATCCTTTAAGAAAAATAATTTCTCCTCATGTCAATCCTAAATGACCAGCTCTCAATGTTTTATATTCACCAAGAGAGTAAATAATCTCTCAGCATCCACCCTATGAAGTCTCTCCTAAATTTGATGTGTTCAAATGAGATCATTGATCATTCTTTGAACTCAATAGAAAATGGACACAATTTCTTCAGCCTCTAATCACAAGACAACCCCTTCATATGAGGCACTAGTTTAATGAACCTTCACTGTTCCTCACCCATTGGATTAAAAGTCAATACTAAAGCTTCAAAAATATTCCTGATATATTATTATGAAAACCCTGTACAACTGAAGCAAGTCTTCTTTATTCCTGTACACCAATCCTCGACAATAGAAGCCAATATCATTCCTCATTTGCATTCCTCATTACATGCGGCCCCTGCCTGTTAAATGCTTAAGTGATCCCAAGTCTCTTTGAAAATCAAAAGTTTCTTGCGATTTGAAAGAATTGGATTTTCTATTAATAACTTCACATTTCCATAGATTATAATCTATCTTGTTCCCCAGTGGCTTAATTTGTCTATATGTCTTTGATGCCTCATTCTGTGTCCTCCTCTCTGCTTACCTTCCCATTGGGTTTTTCATCACCAGCACATTTAGATACATCTCTCACGATCCCTTAACCTAAGACATTAATAAACATTGTAAATGGCTAAGAGCTCAGCACTAACCCTTGTGGAATACCACCAATGACAACATGAAAGAAACATGAACGTTCTCTGCTTCCTGTCTATCAACCAATCCTCGATGAATGCTAATACAATACCTTCAAATCTACACACAATCATCTTGCCTCTTAACCATTTCTGCGGCACTTTGTAATTACCTTTTATAAATCAAGGTAATTTACATCTATTGATTCCCCCCATTATTCTCTTTACCACTCCATCCCTCAACATCTTACTTTTGGTAAACAGGGATATATACTAATACTGCTCTTGTGACCTCTTTTAGATCCTTGGTTGGTTTATTCTATATTTAACCTTTACCACTAAGGACGGCACGATAGCACAGTGGTTAGCACTACTGTCTCACAATGCCTGGGACCAGCCTTCAATTCTGGTCTTGGGTCACTGTCTGTGTACAGTTTGCCACATTCTCCCTGTGTCTGCATGTATTCTTCCAGGTGCTCTGTTTTCTCCCTATATACCAAAGATGTGTGCTTTAGGTTGACCGGGCATGTTAAATTGCCCCTTAGTTTCACAGAGACCAGTATGATAAATAAATGTGGTTACAGGGATGGGGCCTGGGTGGGATTGTTTTTGGTGCAGACAGGATGAGCTGAAGGGCTTCTTCTGCACTATAGGACTCTATGATTATATTTATCAATACTCCTCTTTGGTCACCTTTTGCTGGTTTCTAAGTGCTTCCAATACTCCATTACTCTCAGATTTTTGCAATATTAAAAGCATGATCTTCCAATACAATGCCATCTCTACAGAGTGAGTCACGGATGGATGCCTCTCACTTTTTCTCATGGAGTTTACTTCTGGTAGATGGAGTGACTTGTTCCTTTCAGAGTTTTCCTGCTGTTTATTTGCAGCCATATCTCTCAGTAAATTTATCCAATTTACGCTATTCATTCGTATCGATGTAACCGTCTTTGTTCAGGTTGGAAATGGTTCTTTCTAATTGGAATTCGTTAGTTTCCAAATGACCATTGATTTCAATCGTGTTGCGGGGTAAATTCAGATGGCCGGAACTGTCTTTAATTAAGACAATAAAAAACTCATGAGGCAGATATCTCTGCATAAAAATTGTAAGATTTATTTAACAAAAACTCAACATGCAACTGCTCAGTGGTCACCAAAAGGGTTAAGCAGCCCTGGGTTAGAGTGGCAGAATCTCTCTGGTGAATCTAATGTTTAGATCAATTATAGATCTTCTAATCAATTATTCCTGCCTTACATTACGTTAATATCAATTACACCTAATAGACACACATTAGTAATAATCTCAGACATTCACCCCAGCCGCTCTACCATCCAGTATAATGATATCTCATTCAGCCACTTGATCTGGCTGCTGACTCCAAATTTGGTTAAAGTCACTTCCTAGTTGCCTGGTTACCTTAGGTGCTTGCTACAGGGATGAAAATAGTTTATCCCACCAGATCATTGCCAACCTGCATGAACAGCTGGTCGTGCGTCTGGGCACATCCTTGTCCTGAGTCCAGACAATGAATTGAGCCTGTTTATAATGTTGCAATTTGTGTCCCTCGCAATTCTGGCAAGAATTTTGCTAACTATGGGGGTCTCTTCGCCTTTAGCATCATCCTTTACTGTAATCTGCATTCCACTCATGTCAGCAATGATTCATGTATTTATAATGTGTTTAAAAACTCAATAAATATTTCGTAAAATCTTAAAGATTTGTTCGATTCTTTTACTGCATCCATGTATACATAAATTATTCAACTTATTGGCTTACTAACTTTGTTTCAAGGATCATTTAACACTTGGCTGATAATCTTCTTAGCGTCTAAACATATTGTTATGTACCTTATTAAATAATCAGGAACTTCCCACTTCAATCCCTCTCCAAGCCATTGGTTTGCCCAATGCTAGGTCAGTAAATACTTAAATCCTAAAGAGTGAGTGGAATATTGATTTCATAGAACACAGATCATAGGACAGTACAGCAGAGTACAGGCCCTTCAGTCCTCAATGTTGTGTCAAGCTTTGTCCAAAACTAAGATCAAGCTATCCCACTCCCTATCATTCTGGTGTGCTCCATGTGCCTATCCAATAACCGTTTGAAAGTTCCTAAAGTGTCCGACTCCATACCGCAACCACTCTCTGAGTAAAGAACTTACTTCGGACATCCCTTCTATATCTCCCACCCTGAACCTTATACTTATGCCCCCTATTCACAGCTACATCCACCCAAGGAAATAATCTCTGCAAGTCCACTCTATCTATCATCATCTTATAAACCTCTATTAATTTGTCTCTCATCTTCCTCTGCTCTAAAAAGAAAGCCCCAGCTCCTTCATAAGACCTATCTCCCAAACGAGGCAACATCCTGGTAAATGTCTGCTGCACTCTCTCCAATGCTTCCACATTCTTCTTATGGTGAAGTGGCGAGAACTGGATAGGCACATGGAGCACACCAGAATGAGAGGGAGTGGGATAGCTTGATCTTGGTTTTGGACAAAGCTTGATACAGCATTCTGGACTGAAGGGCCAGTACTGTGCTGTACTGTCCTAAGATCGATGGAAACAGTAACAAAATTGAACAAATCTTTAAGATTTTTCAACATATTTATTGTGTTTTTAAACACATTTTCAATACATGAATCATTGCTGACTTTTCTACCTCACCAAAATCCTATATAGTTGCAGCATCACCTCAAGGCTCTTAAACGCAAATCGCTGTAATAAACGCTAACACACTATAATAATGCTAACTCCATCTGCCACTTTTCTGTCCAGCTATGCATCCTATCAATGTCGCTGCAGTTTACAACAGCCTTCCACTTCAAACACTACTCCAACAATCTTGGTACTATCAGCAAATTTACTGACCCATCCTTCAGCCTCCTCTTCCAAGTCATTGATAAAAATCACAAATAGCAGAGAAACCAGCTCTGATCCCTGTGGTACACCGCTGGTAACTGGTCTCCAGTCTCAAAATTTTCCATCCACCATCGCCCTCTGTCTTCTACAAGACAGCCAGTTACTTATCCAATTGGCCAAAATTCCCTCTATCTCTCATCTCCTTACTTTCTTCATGAGTCTACTATTGGCAACCTTATCAAACGCCTTTCTAAAATCCATGTATACGACATCAATTGCTCTACCTTCATCTATACACTTAGTTACCTCCTCAAAAAATTCAATCAAATTTGTGAGGCAAGACTTACCATTCATGAATCCATGCTATCCCGGATTAAGCCGCATCTTTCCAAATGATCATAAATCCTATCCCTCAGGACTTCTCCATTAACTTACCAACTGCACAGGCAAAACTGACCAGTCCATAATTACCAGGGTCATTCCTATTTCCTTTCTTAAAGAGAGGAACAACATTCTCCAGTCCTCTGGCACTATCCCTCTGGACAGTGAGGACCCAAAGATCAAAGCCAAATGCTCTAGAATCACATCTATTTCCTTCCAAAGAACCCTAACATATATCCCATGTGTCCCAAGGACTCATCCTCCCTCAGGTTTTCCAAAATTGTTAATACATCTTCGCTCAGAAAGTCTATCTCCTCCAGCATATCAGCCTGTACCACACTGTCATCCTTAAAAATATGGCCTCTCTCCTTGGTAAACACTGAAGAAAACTATTCATTCATCACTTCTCCTAATTCTTTTTACTCCATGCACAAGTTCCCACTATTATCCTTGACCAGTTCTAACCTCACCCTGGTCATTCTTTTATTTCTCACATAAGAGTATCTGACCCAGCAAGGACATCTCATGCCCTCTCCTTGCTCTCCTAAGGAATTCTTTTATTTCATTCCTTTCTACCTTGAAATCCTCAAGCGACCCAACTGAATCTTGCTTCCTTAACCTTGCTTCCTTTTCTTTCCCTCATTTGGCCATTTCCTCCCTGCCTGTCAGGGGCATACCCATCAAGGGCATGCAGTATTTGTTCCTTGAACAAGCTCCACTTTTCATTTCTCACTTTCCCTGACAGTTTCTGTTCCCATATCATGCTCCCTAATTCTTGCCTAATCACATAATTACCCCTCCCCCAATTATAAAACTTGCCCTCCCATATGGTCCTATACCTTTCCATTGCAATATTGAAAGACACTGAATTCTGGTCACTATCTCCAAAGTGCTCTCCCACAAACAAATCTAACACTTGGCCCAGTTCGTTACCCAGTACCAAGTCCAATGTGGCCCCACCTCTTGTTGGCCTATCCACATATTGTGTTAGGAAACACTCCTGCACACCCTGCACAAAAAATGCCCCATCCCAGCTATTCAACTTATAAAGGTTTCGATCAATATTTGGAAAGTTAAAGTCACCCATGATAACGAACCTGTGACCTCCACACCTATCCATAATCTGCTTTGCAATTTTCTCTTCCACATCTCTATTACTATTTGGAGGCCTATAGAAAACTCCTAACAACATGACCTCCTTTCCTATTTCTAGCTTCAGCCCATATTACTTCAGTAGGCAGATCCCCTTTGAACTGCCTTTCAGCAGCCGTTAAACTATCCTTGATTAACAATGCTACTACTCCTCAGCTCTTACCACCTTCCCTACTCTTATAGAAATATCTGTATCCCAGAACTTCCAACAACCATTCCTGTCTCTGTTCTAACCATGTCCCCGTAATGGCCCTAATACTGTAGTCCCAAGTACCAATCCATGCTCCAAGTTCACCTACTTATTCCGGATGCTCCTTGCACTGAAGTAGATATTTCTTCCTTCGTAACATGGATGTCATCACGCATAACATATTGAATGTATGCAATTGTGTATAAATCATAATCCCACTAATACTTAAAAATCATCAAGAAAAGGTAATATTGTGTCACATAGGCCATCAAATAGCTGTCCAGCAACACATCTTCTTATAAACCAGCGGAGCACTAAGTCATAGGGACATCTTCTTGTCCTCTTCGATTGATACCACTGCTGCTGCTGTCCTCGTCATTGACTTTGGTGTCAAAGAAGAGCAATATGTGAACATGTGCACAATTATAATGATCATTGGAATGAAAATGCAGAAAAATACTATCCCTTGCAATCAGTTCCGCAGATCCTCAGAGAAGAAGATGTTGGTTCTTTAAGTTTCTCGAAGTCCTTCTGAATGTGTGCAGCCAAATTAATTATGCTCTCTGAAGTCTCTGGTAAGTATGTGCAACATTTTGATCCAATTAAAGCACATCTTCCACCCTTAGTTGCCAATATCAAGTCAAATGCCATCCTGTTTTGTCGCACAACTGTGTGCATGGCAACCATCTCATTACTGATCTTCAATGAGTGCCATTGAGTGTTAGGTAAGTGTGCTTTGTCCTGAAGCAGTATCAAACATTGAAAGTGAGTCTGATTCTCGCTGCGGAAGGGTGGACCAAGACCAATTTGGTTGGTTATATCTACCGAGTGTTGACACTTGTTCATGCCCAAACGTCTTCCAGCACCTCTCCTATTCTCAATACACAATGTATCTTGTAGTTTCCGTTCTGCTTCATTTAAAGTGAGCTTATGTGAGAAATAAAAGAGAATGACCAGGTGCGGTTGGGACTGCTCAAGGATAATAGTGGGAAACTTGGCATGGAGTTAAAGAATGAGGAGAGGTGATAGAAGAAAGTTTTCTTCAGTGTTGTACACAAGGAGAGAGACCCTGGTATAACAATCTAGAGATATAGTATCTATCAAATATGAATGTATGAATGCGAATAGATGAAAGTGTGGGGATAGGCGGATGAGGCTGGAGGAACGTAGGACATGCGAGAGACAGATGTATGACACTTTGAAACAAACCTGAGGGGGTAAGTACTACCTGATGGACCAACTAACAAGGTACACAACACAACACATCACCAAACAATCGAACTAACCACCACAAAAACATACACATTCCACACAAACACATGGGATCATCAGGATCTTGAAGAAAAGGGATGAGATTGAGAGCATTGCTTTGACCTTTGGGTCCTCACTGTCCACAGGGATAGTGCCAGAGGACTGGAGAATGTTGTTCCTCTCTTCAAGAAAGGAAATAGGAATGACCCTGGTAATTATGGGCTGGTTAGTTTTATTTTGGTAGTTTTTAAGTTAATGGAAAAGCCCTGAGGGATAGGATTTATGATCATTTGGAAAGATGCGGCTGAATCCGGGACAGGATGGATTCATGAATGGTAAGTCTTGCCTCACAAATTTGATTGCATTTTTTGAGGAGGTATCTCAGTGTATAGATGAAGGTAGAGCAATTGATGTCGTATACATGGATTTTAGAAAGGCATTTGATAAGGTTGCCAATAGTAGACTCATGAAGAAAGTAAGGAGGTGTGAGATAGACGGAAATTTGGCCAATTGGATAAGTAACTGGCTGTCTGTAGAAGACAGAGGGTGATGGTGGATGGAAAATTTTGAGACTGGAGACCAGTTACCAGCGGTGTGCCACAGGGATCAGAGCTGGTTTCTCTGCTATTTGTGATTTTTATCAATGACTTGGATGAGGAGGCTGAAGGATGGGTCAGTAACTTTGCTGATGGTACCAAGATTGGTGGAGTAGTGTTTGAAGTGGAAGGCTGTTGTAAACTGCAGAGACATTGATAGGATGCATAGCTGGACAGAAAAGTGGCAGATGAACTTAGCATTATTATTCTGTGTTAGCGTTTATTGACAGGGGTTTGCATTTTAGAGCCTTGAGGTTATGCTGCAACTATACAGGATTTTGGTGAGACCACTTTTGAAAAAATAAAACACACACAACCAAACAAACACAAAACCACAAACAAAACCAACAAAAACCCCACCAACCCCCCACCACCCAACCACCAAAAAAAACCAAAAAACACAAAACAAACAAAACAACACACAACACCCCACCCAACAACCCAAACCAAACAACACCCACCCCACACCCCATGTGCCTACCAGTTCTAGCCACTTCACCATAAGAAGAATGTGGAAGCATTGGAGAGAGTACAGCAGAGATTTACCAGGATGTTGCCTTAAAAGGTCTTATGAAGGAGCTGAGGCTTCCTTTTCAGAGCAGAGGAAGATGAGACACGACTTAATAGAGGTTTATAAGATGATGATAGATAGAGTGGACGTGCAGAGATTATTTCCTTGGGTGGATGTAGCTGTGACTAGCGGGCATAAGTATAAGGTTCATGGTGGGAGATATAGAAGGAATGTCCGAAGTAAGTTCTTTACTCAGAGAGTGGTTGCAGTGTGGAGTCGGACACTTTAGGAACTTTCAAACGGTTATTGGATAGGAACATGGAGCACACCACAATGATAGGGAGTGGGATAGCTTGATCTTAGTTTTGGACAAAGCTTGACACAACATTGAGGACTGAAGGTCCTGTACTGTGCTGTACTGTCCTATGATCTATGTTCTATGAAATCAAGACTCCACTCACTCTTTAAGATTTAAGTATTTACTGGCCAATCATTGGGCAAACCAATGGCTAGGAGAGAGATTGAAGTGAGAAGTTAATAATTAGTTAATAAGGTACATAACAATATGTTTAGACACTAAGAAGATTATCAGCCAAGTGTTAAATGATCCTTGAAACAAAGTTAGTAAGCCAATAAGATGAATAATTTATGTATACATGGATGCAGTAACAGAATTGGACAAATCTATAAGATTTTACAACATATTTATTGAGTTTTTAAACACATTTTAAATACATGAATCATTGCTGACTTGAGTGGAAAGCAGATTACAGTAAAGGATGATGCTAAAGGCGAAGACACACCCATAGTTAGCAAAATTCTTGCCAGAATTGCTAGGGACACAAATTGCAACATTATAAACAAGCTCAATTCATTGTCTGGACTCAGGACAAGGATGTGCCCGGACGCACGAACACCTGTTCATGCAGGTTGGCAATGATCCGGTGGGATAAAAAACTTTCATCCCTGTAGCAAGCATCTAAGGTAACCAGGCAACCAGGAAGTGACTTTAACCAAATTTGGAGTCAGCAACCAGATTAAGTGGCTGAATGAGATATCATTACACTGGAAGTTAGAACGGCTGCTGTGAATGTCAGAGATTATTACTGACGTGTGTATATTAGGTGTAATTAATATTAACGTAATGTAAGGCAGGAATAATTGATTAGAAGATCTATAATTGATCTAAACATTAGATCCACCAGAGATATTCTGCCACTCTATCCCAAGGCTGCTTAACCCTTTTGGTGACCACTGAGCAGTTGCACGTTGAGTTTTTGTTAAATAAATACTACAATTTTTATGCCGAGATATCTGCCTCATGGGTTTTTTATTGTCTTAATTAAAGACAGTACCGGCCATCTGAATTTACCCCGCAACACCATTGAAATCAATGGTCATTTGGAAACTAACGAATTCCAGTTAGAAAGAACCATTTCCAACCTAAACAAAGACGGTTACATCGATACGAATGAATAGCGTAAATTGGATAAATTTACTGAGAGATATGGCTGCAAATAAACAGCAGGAAATCTCTGAAAGGAACAAGTCACTCCATCTACCAGAAGTACACTCCATGAGAAAAAGTGAGAGGGATCCATCCGTGACTCACTCTTTAGAGATGGCATTAGATTGGAAGAAGATGCTTATAACATTGCAAAAATATGAGAGTAATGGAGTATTGGGAGCACTTAGAAACCAGCGAAAGGTGACCAAAAAGGAGTATTGATAAATATAATCATAGAGTCATACAGTGCAGAAGAGGCCCTTCAGCCCATCCTGTCTGCACCAAAAACAATCCCACCCAGGCCCCATCCCTGTAACCACATTTATTTATCATACTGGTCTCTGTGAAACTAAGGGGCAATTTAACATGCCCGGTCAACCTAAAGCACACATCTTTGGTATATAGGGAGAAAACAGAGCACCTGGAAGAATACATGCAGACACAGGGAGAATGTGGCAAACTGTACACAGACAGTGACCCAAGACCAGAATTGAAGGCTGGTCCCAGGCATTGTGAGGCAGTAGTGCTAACCACTGTGCCATCGTGCCGTCCTTAGTGCTAAAGGTTAAATGTAGGATAAACGAACCAATGATCTAAAAGAGGTCACAAGAGCAATATTATTATATAGCCCTGTTTACCAAAAGTAAGGAGATGTTGAGGGATGGAGTGGTAAAGAGAATAATGGGGGGAATCAATAGATGTAAATTACCTTGATTTATAAAAGGCAATTACAAAGTGCCACAGAAATGGTTAAGAGGCAAGATGATTGTGCATAGATTTGGAGGTATTATATTAGCATGCATCGAGGATTGGTTGACAGACAGGAAGCAGAGAACGTTCATGTTTCTTTCATGTTGTCATTGATGGTATTCCTCAAGGGTTAGTTGCTGGGTCTTAGCCATTTACAATGTGTATTAATAGAACAAAGAACAAAACAGCACGGGGAACAGGCCCTTTGGCCCAATGAGCCCGCGCCGCTACCCCGATGTTCCCACCTCTACCCGCGTTCCTTGTCCATGTTTATAGATCTATGGATTAAAAACCAAATTTGAGACAATTTAGGGAGAATATGTCATGCCAATTAGCCTAAGAGCACATCTTTGGGATGTGGGAGGAAACTGGAGCACCCGTAGAAAGCCCACGCAAGGATGGGAGAATACACAAACTCCCTCAGGCCCAAATCCATGTATCTGCACAGCACAGCGATAGTCACTGAGCTGTCGTGTTGCCCATCAAATGGTCCAGGTCAAGCGTACACTAACGACGTGAAGCACTAAGACAATCTCGAAAAAGATCCAAGAGCAGCCCTCTCACGACCCATCGCATTTATGCCCCTCATTAGACAACAAGGTGGACCAAAGCACCTGTAGAATAAAAACAAGTACATCAATATCATCATCTACTTACACACTTACCAGGGACTCCCAAGGCTCATGATCCCTATTTTAAATCAGTTTCCTATACCCCTCCATACCCATTCTGTTCATGTGCCCATCTAAGTATTTCTTAACTAACTCCAGAGTACCTGCCTCCACCACTTGACTTGACAGTGCATTCCATACCCCCACCACCCTCTGTGTGAAAAAACTCCCTCTAGCATCAGAGATGCATCTAAATGTGCTGGTGATGAAAAGCCCAATGGGAAGGCAAGCAGTGAGGAGGACACAGAGAGAGGCATCAAAGAGATATAGACAAATTAATCAACTGAGGAACAAGATAGATTATAATCTATGGAAATGAGAAGTTATTAATAGAAAATCCAATTCTTTCAAATAGTGAGAAACTTTTGATTTTCAAAGAGACTTGGGATCACTTAAAGCTGGAATGTAAACATTTAACAGGCAGGGGCCGCAGGTAATGAGGAATGCAAATGAGGAATGAATATTGACTTCTATTGTCAACGATTGGTGTACAGGAATAAAGAAGACTTGCTTCAGCTGTACAGGGTTTTGATAATAATATATCAGGAATATTTTTGAAGCTTTAGTATTGACATTTAAACCAATGGGGGAGGAACAGTAAAGGTTCATTAAACTAGTGTCTCAGATGAAGGGGTTGTCTTATGATTAGAGGCCGAAGAAATTGTGTCCATTTTCTATTGAGTTCAAAGAATGATCAATGATCTCATTTAAGCACATCAAATTCAGGAAGGAGTTCATAGGGTGGATGCTGAGAGATTATTTGCTCTCTTGGGGAACATAAAACATTGGGAGCTGGTCATTTAGGATTGACTTGAGGAGAAATTATTTTTCTGAAAGGATTGCAAATCTTTGATATTCTCTACCCCAGAAGGCTGTGGGTGCTCCATTATTAAATACATTGAAGGATCAATTGGACTGATCTACCATCTCTTGGAAACAGGGAATATAGGGGAAGGGAGGTCTGTGCAGTTAAAACCCAAAATCCACCATTAATCATACTGAATGGCGATGCAGATTCGGAACACTCCAGTGCACTGCTTTTCCCTGAATGGTGTTGAATTGCTTGAGTACTGCTGGACTTGCACTCAACCAGGCAAGCGGAGAGTATCCCATCACACTCCTAAATTCAGCACTACGATTGTGGATGATGGGAAGGAAAGCAGTGAATTATGACAGTAGAGCTCTCATCCTCTGATTTGCTCTTCAGCCACAGTACTGAATGCTTCCAGCATGACTGGACATTCTGGGCTCTGGTGAGGTTGGTCCCACAATTGCCCTCTCTGGTGACCTACTTGTTTCAAGTGCCCAGTAAATTCAATAACTATAAGCATATCAGGTTTTCATGGGAAATTCTATCTGACCAGATTGCTCAACATGTCCAGCTCACCATCCCATTAGGAATAGTCGCATGTTCTTCCATCATCATAATGGGAAATGATCCTCTGCATAATGCCCCACTTTCTCTCCTCCCACCCCCGTGCTGGAAATGGGAAATAACATGGTAAAATTTCTGGAATCACTCAGTGACTCAATTCTGTTCCTGAATGAATTGATTTCAGAGTTACAGTAAAGGGACACTTCAGCATATTCTTCAACTGCTCTCTGAACTTAGTCTGGGTCATAGCATAAATGCAAGTGTTGGTGCAGCAACTCAAGAGTTGCAACATGAAACCCAAGTCGAGCACCAAAGGATGGAGAAAAATAGATTGATGACCCAAACTTATCATTCGGTACCATATAAAATAAAACATTAACAGTGCCCATAAGATGATGAAATTGCCCGAGATAACAAAGAGTAGAATTATGGATTTCCTGCGATTCTCCATCTCTGGGTCTCTGGAACTGTCTTCATTGCTGTGAGTCCGTAGTCTCTTGCGAACTCTGCTGCTCACTATAATGTGTCTGACAGTGAATCCGTTGAGCAACAAAATCAGGATAAATGGGACTGCTGGATTTAGAATGTAGTGGAGGAACTCAATTGTTCCCCAGGTTTGGGATACTTGAACACGGAATGGCATTTCACAAAACCAAGTACTGAGCCTCACTCTGTACTGAGGCAGGAACATAAAATACCAGAAAATATTCTTTAAACAGCTCAGCACAGTCACTGTTCCCAGAACCACAGTTGCTGTTTTTTCACTGCAGTATTTACTTTTCAGCTTCTGGCAACAAATGGCAACAAATCGATCAAAGGTGAAAGTGACGGTGAAATAGACAGAACAGTCAGTAACTGCATGGAGCAGGACAGCGTGGATATTACACAGGGGGACGGATGTCCGGAAATAAAACCAGTCATCAAAACTAATCAAAATGTGTCTCAATATCAAGTCAAAGATAATCACCAATAGATCAGTTACTGCCATGGCAACCAGGTAGTGAGTGATACATTTGGAGAGACCGCACTTTCCCCGGGAGAGGATCGTAATCGTCACTAAGTTAACTGTGAGAAGAGAAAAATCAAACATCAGGCTGGGAACAAAGGTACCAGTTTCATTGAGTTTTTACTGAGATCCTCAATTGTGTTGCTCTATCCATTGATTTATTCCATGAATGTTTTTGAAGGAACAAATGGGAAGACCATTTAATAAGGTGGAATATGGGAGACCTTAAATGCGTATGTGATGCTATTGAAATTGTTCAACTAAATGTTGACTCTCATCCACTCTTACTTTCTATTTTTTCTGGAGTGAATCACAATTACATTTCTTTTGAAATGATTACATTGCTGGGGCATCAATATTGCAGAACAGTAAGAACTGCTGCCTCAGAGGGCCCGAGACATGGGTTCAACTCCTGGCCTGAGTCACTGTTGGTGTGGACTTTATAGATTCTCCCCGCCATCTGCATGGGTTTCGTCTGGGTGCCCCGCTTTCCTGCCTGATTCCAAAGATGTGCAGGTTAGGTGGATTGGCCATGCTAAATTGACCTGAGTTTCAGAGGGATTAGCAGGCTAAAAATGTGGGATCATGGGAATAGTGTGGGATTGCTGACGGTGCAGGATTGATGGCCCAAATGGCCTCCTTTTGTACTGTAGGGATTCTATGATTCTAAATACCCTTAGTGATGATGATGTTTCAGGTGCTGGAACCTCTGGTCAGAAGCTATTGACTATTGACCGTCTGACAATATTGAACCCCTGTCATTTTCTACTAGCTACAACAACAACTTGCTGTCACAGATACAATGAGAGTCCAAAGTGAAAAAAAAAATCACAGAATCCCTACAGTACAGAAGGAGGCCATTCAGCCCATTGAGTCTGCATCAACCACAGTTCCACCTAGGACCTATTCTTGTAACCATTCACACATATCCTGATGATCCCCCTGCCACTAAGAGGCAATTTAGCATGGCTAATCAACCTAATCCGCACATCTTTGGGCTGTGGGATGAAATTTTAGCCCCCAGAAGATATTCACATGGCCACCCAAGTGACACAGAAATCTCTGCACCATGTTAATAATGTGATTAGAAGGTCTGTCTCTTGAGCTTTGTATTTATCTCAATCAGAGGGAGAGATGCTAACACTTTGAAATTAGTTATTTGATGCAATTTTAATTGTAGTCCATACAGCATCTCCTCCACCCCTCACCCAGCTCCACCCCCACACGGAAAATCACCGCAGCTGCTGCACACCTTGCTCTTCTCTCTCCCTCCTAATTTCACCTGGATCTCTCCTGGGCAATAATTTCCAGACAATGGAATAAAGCCAGAGCCTGATGGAACTATATCCCTGGTTGCGACTGCTTCGATCTGTAGTGAAATCAGAACACAGCGCCTCTCCAGTGAACTTAGTGTGGCCAAATTCATTGCTTTGTGGCATTGCATTTTGTTAGCTTCTTCTCTCCAAGGAAGAGAACCTCTCCAGTCTATTTTCAAAACTGAACATGCTCAACACTGGAACTATTCTTGTAGCTCTCTACTGCACCCTCTCTAATTTGTTCACATCCTTCCTATAGTATACTGCTCTGAATGTTACACAACATCTCAGCTGAGGTCTAACTGGCATCTTATGCAATAGTATGAGAAAATACTGGAGGATTGCAGCAGAGTGAAACATTGTTAATGTTCCATGTTGGATTGATCATTTTACAAGATTGGCAGGATCAATAAAAGCACAAAAATGGAAGACTAAATGACATAAATGGTTAAAGAATTGACAGCTGGTTAGAGAGACTTACGGGGGATACCAACAATAGCCAAGATAGGATAGTAAAAGTGCTGAATAATCTTCAGTCCATAATGGGCCCGATTTTCCAACATGCTCCATTCCGAATCCACAGAGATCATGTAAAGCCAGTAGGATAGATCCCTGCTCATTGATGTAACATTCCAATCGATTGTTCTCTGACTCTGATCCATTGTTGGAATATTCCAATTGAGTCTCCTCAGATTCTGATCTGTCCTCTCCCTGTCTCCAAAGCTGCGGCTTCCTGTCACTCATGGAGGTGATACTGCCACTGACACTCTGGATAACACATGGAGAGAATTCCCATATTAATAGAGCGGGAAATCCTCCAGAGACAGAACTAGTTCTACAGAGGCTGACATTAATTACAGCCGCTGAACAAAGAGGTTCAGTTAACCCCTTTTTATAAACACTTTTTATATTAAAGTAAAGTAGACCATTTACCTCCCTCTGCCCCCTCAGTGAGATTTTTGATGGTTTGCGAAGGAAAAGCTAGGTAAAAATATTGAAAACACTGCCAACATGGAAAAAGGATTTATACTGAAGACAAGATGGAAAATATACAACTCTACATCAGTCCGGTCTCTTTAAAATTTGTTTAATTTTTAAGAATGGTTGGACTAATGAAATGGCTGACCACATGATGTTATTTCTGAATGTTTCTGAGCAGTTTAAAAATGACAACACATTAAACCAGCAGGAGAGCTAGCAGCAAGAATCAGGCATCTGAGGAAAGAGAGGGTGGCACGGTTGCACAGTGGTTAGCCCTGCTGCTTCACAGCACCAAGGACCCTGAGTTCGATTCCCGGCTTGGGTCACTGTCTTTGTGGAGTTTGCACATTTTCCTCATGTCTGCATGGGTTTCCTCCACGTGCTCCAGTTTCCTCCCACAGTCCAAAGATGTGAGGGTTAGGTTGATGAGCCATGCTAAAAATTGCCTCTTAGTGTCCAGAGGTGCATAGGTTAAAGGGATTCGTGGGTAAATATGTAGGGATAAGGGGGTAGGGCCTGGGTAGGATTGTGGTTGGTGTAGGCTCTTTCTGCGCTGTAAAATTTCTATGATTCTGTGAGGCCATAATCACCAGGCACTTTGATCACGAGGGGGCGGCGTTTCTGCGTTTGGGTTCCATTCCCTCTACTATCTCCTGCAACATTGCAAGACAAGGGTGATGGGCTTGGTACGCTGTATCAGTGAATTTCTTTCACAGGCAGGAAAGTGAAGAAGACTCACTAAGCACCATTGTGATGATATCCTGGCGCAACTGAGTCTGAATCCTACCTGAACTCCACGTGTATGCTGGCACCATGTCTGTGTAGTAACTAAGGGAGCTGTAAATCCCGTACAGAGCCCTGGGGTAGGGGAGAGGAGAGAATGGTTCATGGGTTCCAGGGAACCAATGGCTTTATTTTCTCAATGACACAGCATTGAGGAGCTTCCCCAACTGATATCAACATGAAGCATCCCTTCAGAAACCATCAGAGTAAACCCATTCCTGTTCGAGGCAACTCTTGAGACAAATTAGCTCGAGGTTGGTGGTGAAAAAAAATTTCTCGTTTACAATAGATGTGTCTCAATAATAAAGTTTCAACACAAAAATTTGTGAACAGAAGTTAAGGAACTCAAAAATCTATGGAGCTAGAGCAACTCTTCACCTGTGCCTTCTTAATGCAACAACAACTTCCTAATCTTACATGACCTATCACTGCATCTTTGTGTCTCCCCAGAACGGAGGGGGCCAGCTGCCTACCTCACCCTGTGGCCTGTGATACGCTTGGCGAGTGTCCTCTAGATGCCTGAATCTTAAGAGTCTTGACTGGATTCCAGGCATCTGAAAACCGCCTGTTTGAATGACACTTTCTTTGTCCCACTGCCCCTCAGATGCCCCAGTGTCAGGAAGGAGCGAGTCAGAAGGTGTAACATAACTACATTTCTTGGCTGGAAGGCCCCGGCATGAACTCGAGCCCTTGCTCCTCCTTGGGGATCCTGAGGATCCCCTGGCTCACTCCTTGCGATGATGGTGCTTCTGCAGTGAGCTCCAGAAGCTCCAGCATCACCCAGTCCTGCCAGTCCTGGATGATCACCTGCTTCCTATCCATGGTGGTTAAGCCCTTGGCGATGGCCACCTGAGTCGGGCGCCACCTATTAATGGCAGTGGCAAGTGCCGTTTGAGTCTGGGCCAAGCTCTGCTGTCCCTCAGCCATGATCCACTTTGACAGCACTCTCAAGAGCTGCAGGCTTGGCCGCTGCGTCTCAGCACTGTTCCGCTGCGTTCTCCTGCAAGCACTCTCAGCCATGGTCTGCAGAATCTTAATAATCTTCTTGAAGTCCTCAGCTGTGCATCTTCTGTGACTCAACCGCCGCTTGTGACTTGCCATCATGGGTGAGGATCCCCTATCCCAGGCTTTCCATCGTAGGCACCACCTTAACAGTGTTGGCCTGGGAACCATGCAAAACAGGCAGTAGCTGGTCCACCTGAAAGCTTTGGCAGTCCTCCCAACAGCCTTGCTCTGGGTCCAGTGTGGCTGTCAGCCCCTCCTGCATTCCCTGGCTTTGTTGCTGCATCTCCAAAAGCTGAGAAGAAGTGAAGCCAGCATGTAGCCTGGGGCTTGCTGGGCCCTTGTGTCCGGCAGGCACCCCCGAGCCAGAGGCCCCAGACATTCCCTCCTCCTCCCAATATACATTAGTAGATGTGTTGTGGTCATCAGAGAGTGACCCAGATGCCTCACCATTAGCTGGACCCACCAATGTGAGAGTACCTAGGATGGTGAGTTGGGAGGTGGAAGCTGACGCCAAAAAGGTGCCAGTTTCAGAGGTCCCATCACACACTTGCCCTGAAGAGTCTTTAGAGCTGTCAGTCTCAGGATGGTCAGACCTACAGTGGCAAGGTCGATTCCAGATGGTCCTGCTGGTTCCGGACTGGCTCCTGCAACACTAGGTGAAGCGCAAAGGACAGAGAAGAATCTGGGGTGCCAGAAAGTTACTTGACATTTCTCCATCGAACATAGGACAAAGTACAAAGAAAATTACTGCACACCCTTCGACTCTCTGAGCCTGCAGTGACCATGGTACTCATCTGAATTGTAACCCCCTACCCTTCCACAGTCCGTATCCCCTTCTATTCCCATCCATTCATGTATTAATCACTTAAAATTTCACTATTCTACCTGCTTCCATGACCTCCCTGACGGAAAATTACAGTCACCTACCATCCTCGGTGTAAATAAACATGCCTCATACATCTCTAAACCTTTTCCCTCACACCTTAAATCTGTGCCCCTCGTAATTGATTCACACGTGCTCACTTCTCGATCCAGCACGACCACGATGTGGCTGAGAGCTTGGGTGTCATCCATCCTCTCCGGCCAGATCCAGACCCACTGCTGAAAGACGGTGAGGATCCTGAGGTCAGGGTCACAGGCCCTGTCTGAACCCTCTCCCGACAGGTATGGGAGTTCTCTGTCCTGTGGGGACAAGACGGAGCCGTAAAAGAAATGGTGACATGATTCCTGAAAGTATGAGCCTGTGGCCCTCAGAGGACAAGCCCAGTGATACTCTTGGAGAGGAGAAAGATGGTGCTTGGGTGTCAGGGACTGGAAGCATGTGGGTGGGAGGATCTGGCTGCTTTGGAGGGAAGATGGGGTTCCGCTCCATGATGGGGGTTCGGCGCTCCCCCTGCTGCCTGGATGAGGTCATTGCTCTTGCAATGCTGCTTTGCTGTTCTGGAGATCAGAGCCACGGCACTGTCTGAGGCAGCTACTGCCTCCCAGGCAACCACCTCCCCTGGGTCTGTATCCTGCCGAGGCAAAGGGGGTTCCCTGTTGCAACATTCAGTAACCTGCTGAATCTGGGAGCTGGCTTTCTACTTTTTGCTGCACTGCCTGTGCATCCTTGGGGTTTGAATGGAGCTGCCTCTCATTAGAGGAGATCAGCTGCAGGCAGTTGGAGAGAGAATTCCAGCCAGTTAAATGCAGTTTGCTTGATAGCGTAGAGGGAAAGGGAAGTGCGCACTTGCAGTGTGCTGATGGAGGTGGGATGGGGGATGAATCTGTGTTTCTGTGATGGTTGGGCTTAGAAGAGAGAAAGGGAGGTGTCAGATAGCCACTGAAGTCAGGGGGAGAGGGAGACCTTGTGCAGGTGGGTGCTGGGTGGGGGAAAGGGTGGCGGGAGGGAAGGGTAGGGAGTGCTGCTGTTCTGCCTGTGATCTATGGTGTGGGTGGTGAGTGCATGACCTGTCTGAGCAGTAGGGCAGTGGCGGATAAGGGGGTCAGTAATGTTATCGGGGGCAATCTCTGTGGGATTCGGAGGAGACATTATCCAGCCCAGGAGGGATGTGGGAGAGGAACAGAATTATTTCATTTTGCGCATGTGCAGTTGCAGGCTCTGATTGAAGCTGCAGACTTTTGGGCGAGTTAAGCCTCAGCCACAGACTTCTGCAGCGTGAATCGGACTTGCTCAAAATTTTGCGGGCAGAGTATGTATGGGGGGAGGGGGGTGCTAAAAACACGCCCGAAAGAATGGAGATGAAATTCTCCCAGTTTCAAATCCACTCAGCACTCAGACATGAAATGGTACAAAATACTGCTCGGCAGCACGGTTCTCTCAATGAATGTTTATCTTATTTAATATTAACAAGGTGCCAGGGGATTTACAAAGAGAATCGTCATATCATGAATTGAGAATTATCAAAAGGCTTTTAAATTTTTCTGCTCTTTTACTGTTGAGTTATTATGCTTTGTACAGACAGTCCGTCAAGAATTGCATACTAATACTTATCTGTATATGGCATACACTATGTTTGAAACTGCTCATATATCTAAATATTGGATGTGCTCCCACCCTGTACACACTGAGGGAGGAATTCCTTTTCATCCTTTACCTTCATTGGCAGATTTAATTGTGTGGGATCAGCTGACTCAGTTTTTTGGGGGGATCATGAGAGACAGCAGTAAGTTTTCTTAGGGCTTGTGATAGAGTAAACTTTTATAGAAATAGATCCTGTACAGGTGGGCCAGGTCACAGGAACAGGTATTCGCTTATTTTTAATACATCCAGTCCCGCATCCAGCCTCACTTTAAATGAAGCAGAACGGAAACTACAAGATACATTGTGTATTGAGAATAGGAGAGGTGCTGGAAGACGTTTGGGCATGAACAAGTGTCAACACTCGGTAGATATAACCAACCAAATTGGTCTGGGTCCACCCTTCCGCAGCGAGAATCAGACTCACTTTCAATGTTTGATATTGCTTCAGGACAAAGCACACTTACCTAACACTCAATGGCACTCATTGAAGATCAGTAATGAGATGGTTGCCATGCACACAGTTGTGCGACAAAACAGGATGGCATTTGACTTGATATTGGCAACTAAGGGTGGAAGATGTGCTTTAATTGGATCAAAATGTTGCACATACTTACCAGAGACTTCAGAGAGCATAATTAATTTGGCTGCACACATTCAGAAGGACTTCGAGAAACTTAAAGAACCAACATCTTCTTCTCTGAGGATCTGCGGAACTGATTGCAAGGGATAGTATTTTTCTGCATTTTCATTCCAATGATCATTATAATTGTGCACATGTTCACATATTGCTCTTCTTTGACACCAAAGTCAATGACGAGGACAGCAGCAGCAGTGGTATCCATCGAAGAGGACAAGAAGATGTCCCTATGACTTAGTGCTCCGCTGGTTTATAAGAAGATGTGTTGCTAGACAGCTATTTGATGGCCTATGTGACACAATATTACCTTTTCTTGATGATTTTTAAGTATTAGTGGGATTATGATTTATACACAATTGCATACATTCAATATGTTATGCGTGATGACATCCATGTTACGAAGGAAGAAATATCTACTTCAGTGCAAGGAGCATCCGGAATAAGTAGGTGAACTTGGAGCATGGATTGGTACTTGGGACTACAGTATTAGGGCCATTACGGGGACATGGTTAGAACAGAGACAGGAATGGTTGTTGGAAGTTCTGGGATACAGATATTTCTATAAGAGTAGGGAAGGTGGTAAGAGATGAGGAGTAGTAGCATTGTTAATCAAGGATAGTTTAACGGCTGCTGAAAGGCAGTTCAAAGGGGATCTGCCTACTGAAGTAATATGGGCTGAAGCTAGAAATAGGAAAGGAGGTCATGTTGTTAGGAGTTTTCTATAGGCCTCCAAATAGTAATAGAGATGTGGAAGAGAAAATTGCAAAGCAGATTATGGATAGTTCTGGAGGTCACAGGTTAGTTATCATGGGTGACTTTAACTTTCCAAATATTGATCGAAACCTTTATAAGTTGAATAGCTGGGATGGGGCAGTTTTTGTGCAGGGTGTGCAGGAGTGTTTCCTAACACAATATGTGGATAGGCCAACAAGAGGTGGGGCCACATTGGACTTGGTACTGGGTAATGAACTGGGCCAAGTGTTAGATTTGTTTGTGGGAGAGCACTTTGGAGATAGTGACCAGAATTCAGTGTCTTTCAATATTGCAATGGAAAGGTATAGGGCCATATGGTAGGGCAAGGTTTATAATTGGGGGAGGGGTAATTATGTGATTAGGCAAGAATTAGGGAGCATGATATGGGAACAGAAACTGTCAGGGAAAGTGAGAAATGAAAAGTGGAGCTTGTTCAAGGAACAAATACTGCATGCCCTTGATGGGTATGCCCCTGACAGGCAGGGAGGAAATGGCCAAATGAGGGAAAGAAAAGGAAGCAAGGTTAAGGAAGCAAGATTCAGTTGGGTCGCTTGAGGATTTCAAGGTAGAAAGGAATGAAATAAAAGAATTCCTTAGGAGAGCAAGGAGAGGGCATGAGATGTCCTTGCTGGGTCAGATACTCTTATGTGAGAAATAAAAGAATGACCAGGGTGAGGTTAGAACTGGTCAAGGATAATAGTGGGAACTTGTGCATGGAGTAAAAAGAATTAGGAGAAGTGATGAATGAATAGTTTTCTTCAGTGTTTACCAAGGAGAGAGGCCATATTTTTAAGGATGACAGTGTGGTACAGGCTGATAGGCTGGATGAGATAGACTTTCTGAGCGAAGATGTATTAACAATTTTGGAAAACCTGAGGGAGGATGAGTCCTTGGGACACATGGGATATATGTTAGGGTTCTTTGGAAGGAAATAGATGTGATTCTAGAGCATTTGGCTTTGATCTTTGGGTCCTCACTGTCCAGAGGGATAGTGCCAGAGGACTGGAGAATGTTGTTCCTCTCTTTAAGAAAGGAAATAGGAATGACCCTGGTAATTATGGACTGGTCAGTTTTGCCTGTGCAGTTGGTAAGTTAATGGAGAAGTCCTGAGGGATAGGATTTATGATCATTTGGAAAGATGCGGCTTAATCCGGGATAGCATGGAGTCATGAATGGTAAGTCTTGCCTCACAAATTTGATTGAATTTTTTGAGGAGGTAACTAAGTGTATAGATGAAGGTAGAGCAATTGATGTCGTATACATGGATTTTAGAAAGGCATTTGATAAGGTTGCCAATAGTAGACTCATGAAGAAAGTAAGGAGATGAGAGATAGAGGGAATTTTGGCCAATTGGATAAGTAACTGGCTGTCTTGTAGAAGACAGAGGGCGATGGTGGATGGGAAATTTTGAGACTGGAGACCAGTTACCAGCGGTGTACCACAGGGATCAGAGCTGGTTTCTCTGCTATTTGTAATTTTTATCAATGACTTGGAAGAGGACGCTGAAGGATGGGTCAGTAAATTTGCTGATGGTACCAAGATTGTTGGAGTAGTGTTTGAAGTGGAAGGCTGTTGTAAACTGCAGAGACATTGATAGGATGCATAGCTGGACAGAAAAGTGGCAGATGGAGTTAGCATTATTATAGTGTGTTAGCGTTTATTACAGCGATTTGCGTTTAAGAGCCTTGAGGTGATGCTGCAACTATATAGGATTTTGGTGAGGTAGAAAAGTCAGCAATGATTCATGTATTGAAAATGTGTTTAAAAACACAATAAATATGTTGAAAAATCTTAAAGATTTGTTCAATTTTGTTACTGTTTCCATCGATCTTAGGACAGTACAGCACAGTACTGGCCCTTCAGTCCAGAATGCTGTATCAAGCTTTGTCCAAAACCAAGATCAAGCTATCCCACTCCCTCTCATTCTGGTGTGCTCCATGTGCCTATCCAGTTCTCGCCACTTCACCATAAGAAGAATGTGGAAGCATTGGAGAGAGTGCAGCAGACATTTACCAGGATGTTGCCTGGTTTGGGAGATAGGTCTTATGAAGGAGCTGGGGCTTTCTTTTTAGAGCGGAGGAAGATGAGAGACAAATTAATAGAGGTTTATAAGATTATGGTAGATAGAGTGGACGTGCAGAGATTATTTCCTTGGGTGGATGTAGCTGTGAATAGGGGGCACAAGTATAAGGTTCAGGGTGGGAGATATATAAGGGATGTCCGAAGTAAGTTCTTTACTCAGAGAGTGGTTGCGGTATGGAGTCGGACACTTTAGGAACTTTCAAACGGTTATTGGATAGGCACATGGAGCACACCAGAATGATAGGGAGTGGGATAGCTTGATCTTAGTTTTGGACAAAGCTTGACACAACATTGAGGACTGAAGGGCCTGTACTCTGCTGTACTGTCCTATGATCTGTGTTCTATGAAATCAAGACTCCACTCACTCTTTAGGATTTAAGTATTTACTGACCTAGCATTGGGCAAACCAATGGCTTGGAGAGGGATTGAAGTGGGAAGTTCCTGATTATTTAATAAGGTACGTAACAATATGTTTAGACGCTAAGAAGATTATCAGCCAAGTGTTAAATGATCCTTGAAACAAAGTTAGTAAGCCAATAAGTTGAATAATTTATGTATACATGGATGCAGTAAAAGAATCGAACAAATCTTTAAGATTTTACGAAATATTTATTGTGTTTTTAAACACATTATAAATACATGAATCATTGCTGACTTGAGTGGAATGCGGATTACAGTAAAGGATGATGCTAAAGGCGAAGAGACCCCCATAGTTAGCAAAATTCTTGCCAGAATTGCGAGGGACACAAATTGCAACATTATAAACAGGCTCAATTCATTGTCTGGACTCAGGACAAGGATGTGCCCAGACGCACGACCAGCTGTTCATGCAGGTTGGCAATGATCTGGTGGGATAAACTATTTTCATCCCTGTAGCAAGCACCTAAGGTAACCAGGCAACTAGGAAGTGACTTTAACCAAATTTGGAGTCAGCAGGCAGATCAAGTGGCTGAATGAGATATCATTATACTGGATGGTAGAGCGGCTGGGGTGAATGTCTGAGATTATTACGAATGTGTGTCTATTAGGTGTAATTGATATTAACGTAATGTAAGGCAGGAATAATTGATTAGAAGATCTATAATTGATCTAAACATTAGATTCACCAGAGAGATTCTGCCACTCTATCCCAGGGCTGCTTAACCCTTTTGGTGACCACTGAGCAGTTGCATGTTGAGTTTTTGTTAAGTGAATCTTACAATTTTTATGCAGAGATATCTGCCTCATGAGTTTTTTATTGTCTTAATTAAAGACAGTTCCGGCCATCTGAATTTACCCCGCAACACGATTGAAATCAATGGTCATTTGGAAACTAACGAATTCCAATTAGAAAGAACCATTTCCAACCTGAACAAAGACGGTTACATCGATACGAATGAATAGCGTAAATTGGATAAATTTACTGAGAGATATGGCTGCAAATAAACAGCAGGAAAACTCTGAAAGGAACATGTCACTCCATCTACCAGAAGTAAACTCCATGAGAAAAAGTGAGAGGCATCCATCCGTGACTCACTCTTTAGAGATGGCATTGTATTGGAAGATCATGCTTTTAATATTGCAAAAATCTGAGAGTAATGGAGTATTGGAAGCACTTAGAAACCAGCAAAAGGTGACCAAAGAGGAGTATTGATAAATATAATCATAGAGTCCTATAGTGCAGAAGAAGCCCTTCAGCTCATCCTGTCTGCACCAAAAACAATCCCACCCAGGCCCCATCCCTGTAACCACATTTATTTATCATACTGGTCTCTGTGAAACTAAGGGGCAATTTAACATGCCCGGTCAACTTAAAGCACACATCTTTGGTATATAGGGAGAAAACAGAGCACCTGGAAGAATACATGCAGACACAGGGAGAATGTGGCAAACTGTACACAGAGAGTGACCCAAGACCAGAATTGAAGGCTGGTCCCAGGCATTGTGAGACAGTAGTGCTAACCACTCTGCTTACGTGCCGTCCTTAGTGGTAAAGGTTAGATATAGAATAAACCAACCAAGGATCTAAAAGAGGTCACAAGAGCAGTATTAGTATATATCCCTGTTTACCAAAAGTAAGATGTTGAGGGATGGAGTGGTAAAGAGAATAATGGGGGGAATCAATAGATGTAAATTACCTTGATTTATAAAAGGTAATTACAAAGTGCCACAGAAATGGTTAAGAGGCAAGATGATTGTGTATAGATTTGAAGGTATTGTATTAGCATTCATCGAGGATTGGTTGATAGACAGGAAGCAGAGAACGTTCATGTTTCTTTCATGTTGTCATTGGTGGTATTCCACAAGGGTTAGTGCTGAGCTCTTAGCCATTTACAATGTTTATTAATGTCTTAGGTTAAGGGATCGTGAGAGATGTATCTAAATGTGCTGGTGATGAAAAACCCAATGGGAAGGTAAGCAGAGAGGAGGACACAGAATGAGGCATCAAAGAGATATAGACAAATTAAGCCACTGGGGAACAAGATAGATTATAATCTATGGAAATGTGAAGTTATTAATAGAAAATCCAATTCTTTCAAATCGCAAGAAACTTTTGATTTTCAAAGAGACTTGGGATCACTTAAGCATTTAACAGGCAGGGGCCGCATGTAATGAGGAATGCAAATGAGGAATGATATTGGCTTCTATTGTCGAGGATTGGTGTACAGGAATAAAGAAGACTTGCTTCAGTTGTACAGGGTTTTGATAATAATATATCAGGAATATTTTTGAAGCTTTAGTATTGACTTTTAATCCAATGGGTGAGGAACAGTGAAGGTTCATTAAACTAGTGCCTCATATGAAGGGGTTGTCTTGTGATTAGAGGCTGAAGAAATTGTGTCCATTTTCTATTGAGTTCAAAGAATGATCAATGATCTCATTTGAACACATCAAATTTAGGAGAGACTTCATAGGGTGGATGCTGAGAGATTATTTACTCTCTTGGGGAATATAAAACATTGAGAGCTGGTCATTTAGGATTGACATGAGGAGAAATTATTTTTCTTAAAGGATTGCAAGTCTTTGATATTCTCTACCCCAGAAGGCTGTGGGTGCTCCATTATTAAATACATTGAAGGATCTATTAGACTGATCTACCATCTCTTGGAAACAGGGAACATGGGGGAAGGGAGGTCTGTGCAGTTAAAACCCAAAATCCACCATTAATCATACTGAATGGTGATGCAAATTCGGAACACTCCAGTGTGCTGTTTTTCCCTGAATGGTGCTGAATTGCTTGAGAACTGCTGGATTTTCACTCAACCAGGCAAGTGGAGAGTATCCCATCACACTCCTAAATTCAGCACTATGATTGTGGATGATGGGAAGGAAAGCAGTGAATTATGACAGTAGAGCTCTCATCCTCTGATTTGCTCTTCAGACACAGTACGAAATGCTTCCAGCATGGCTGGATATTCTGGGCTCTGGTGAGGTTGGTCCCACAATTGCCCCCTCTTGTGATTGACTTGTTTCAAGTGCCCAGTAAATTCCATAACTATAAGGATGTCAGGCTTTCATGGGAAATTCTATCTGACCAGATTGCTCATCATGTCCAGCTCACCATCCCATTAGGAATGGTTGCATGTTCTTCTATCATCACACTGGGAAGTGACCCTCTGCAAAATCCCCCTCCTCTTCTCCTCCCACCACCCCGTGCTGGAAATGGGAAATAACATCGTAAAATTTCTGGAATCACTCAGTCACTCAATTAAGCTCCTCAATGAATTGATTTCGGAGTTACAGTAAAGGGACACTTCAGCATATCCTTCAACTGCTCTCTGAACTTAGCCTGGGTCACAGCGTAAATGCGAGTGTTGGTGCAGCAGCTCAAGAGTTGCAACATGAATCCCAAGTCGAGCACCAAAGGATGGAGAAATATAGACTGATATCCCAAACTTAACATTCGGTACCATATAAAATATAACATTAACAGTGCCCATAAGATGATGAAATTGCCCCAGATAACAAAGAGTAGAATTATGGATTTCCTGTGATTCTCCATCTCTGGGTCTCTGGAACTGTCTTCATTGCTGTGAGTCCGTAGTCTCTTGCGAACTCTGCTGCTCACTATAATGTGTCTGACAGTGAATCCATTGAGGAACAGAATCAGGATAAATGGGACTGTTGGATTTAGAATGTAATGGAGGAACTCAATTGGTCCCCAGGTTTGGGATACTTGAACATGGAATGACATTTCACAAAACCAAGTACTTATCCTCAACCTTTACTGAGGCAGGAACATAAAATACCAGAAAATATTCTTTAAGCAGCTCAGCACAGTCACTGTTCCCAGGACCACAGTTGCTGTTTTTTCACTGCAGTGTTTACTTTTCAGCTTCTGGCAGCAAATGGCAACAAATCGATCAAAGGTGAAAGTGACGGTGAAGTAGACAGAACAGTCAGTAACTGCATGGAGCAGGACGGCGTGGATATTACACAGAGGGAAGGATTTCCGGAAATGAAACCAGTCATCAAAACTAAATACAATGTGTCTCAATATCAAGTCAAAAATAATCACCAATAGATCAGTTACTGCCATGGCAACCAGGTAGTGAGTGATACATTTGGAGAGACCGCACTTTCCCTGGGAGAGGATCGTAATCGTCACTAAGTTAACTGTGAGAAGAGAAAAATCAAACATCAGGCTGAGATCAAAGGTACCAGTTTCATTGAGTTTTTACTGAGATCCTCAATTGTGTTGCTCAATCCATTGATTTATTCCATGAATGTTTTTGAATGAACAAATGGGAAGACCATTTAATAAGGTGGAATATGGGAGACCTTAAATGCATATGAGATGCTATTGAAATTGTCCAACTAAATGTTGACTATAATCCACTCTTACTTTCTATTCTTTCTGGAGTGAATCACAATTACATTTCTTTTGAAATGATTACATTGCTGGGGCATCAATATTGCAGAACAGTAAGAGCTGCTGCCTCAGAGGGCCCGAGAGATGGGTTCAACTCCTGGCTTGAGTCACTGTTGGTGTGGAGTTTATAGATTCTCCCCGCCATCTGCATGGGTTTCGTCTGGGTGCCCCGCTTTCCTGCCTCATTCCAAAGATGTGCAGGTTAGGTGGATTGGCCATGCTAATTTGACCTGAGTTTCAGAGGGATTAGCAGGCTAAAAATGTGGGATCATGGGAATAGTGTGGGATTGCTGACGGTGCAGGATTGATGGCCCAAATGGCCTCCTTTTGTACTGTAGGGATTCTATGATTCTAAATACCCTTAGTGATGATGATGTTTCAGGTGCTGGAACTTCTGGTCAGAAGCTATTGACTATTGACCGTCTGACAATATTCAACCCCTGTCATTTTCTAATAGCTACAACAACAACTTGCTGTCACAGATACAGTGAGAGTCCAAAATGAAAAAAAAAATCACAGAATCCCGACAGTACAGAAGGGGGCCATTCAGCCCATTGAGTCTGCATCAACCACAGTTCCACCTAGGACCTATTCTTCTAACTCTTCACACATATCCTTATGATCCCCCTACCACTAAGAGGCAATTTAGCATGGCTAATAAACCTAATCCGCACATCTTTGGACTGTGGGAGGAAATTTTAGCC
Source organism: Sphyrna mokarran (assembly GCA_024679065.1). Taxonomy (NCBI): domain Eukaryota; kingdom Metazoa; phylum Chordata; class Chondrichthyes; order Carcharhiniformes; family Carcharhinidae; genus Sphyrna; species Sphyrna mokarran. Next base: position 78,454,443 of record JAGIQG010000013.1, on the reverse strand, counting down.
CCCAGAATATATTCACATGGCCACCCAAGAGACACAGAGATCTCTGAACCATGTTAATGATGTCATTAGAAGGTCTGTCTCTTGAGCTTTGTATTTATCTCAATCAGAGGGAGAGATGCTAACACTTTGAATTTAGTTATTTGATGCAATTTTAATTGTAGTCCATACAGCATCTCCTCCACCCCTCACCCAGCTCCACCCCCACATGGAAAATCACCGCAGCTGCTGCACATGTTGCTCTTCTCTCTCCCTCCTAATTTCACCTGGATCTCTCCTGGTCAATAATTGCCAGACAATGGAATAAAGCCAGAGCCTGATGGAACTACATCCCTGGTTGCGACTGCTTCGATCTGTTGTGAAATCAGAACACAGTGCCTCTCCAGTGAGCTTAGTGTGGCCAAATTCATTGCTTTGTGGCATTGCTTTTTGTTAGCTTCTTCTCTCCCAGGAAGAGAACCTCTCCAGTCTATTTTCAAAACTGAACTTGCTCAACATTGGAACTATTCTTGTAGCTCTCTTCTGCACCCTCTCTAATTTGTTCACGTCCTTCCTATAGTATAGTGCTCTGAATGTTACACAACATTTCAGCTGAGGTCCAACTGGCATCTTATACAATAGCATCAGAAAATACCGGAGGATTGCAGCTGACCGCAGAGTGAAACATTATTAATGTTCCATGTTGGATTGATCCTTTTACAAGATTGGCAGCATCAATAAAAGCACAAAAATGGAAGACTAAATGACATAAATGGTTAAAGAATTGGCAGCTGGTTAGAGAGACTTACGGGGGATACCAACAATAGCGAAGATAGGATAGTAAAAGTGCTGAATAATCTTCAGTCCATAATGGGCCCGATTTTCCAATGTGTTCCATTCTGAATCCATAGACATCATGTAAAGCCAGTAGGAAAGATCCCTGCTCATTGATGTAACATTCCAATCGATTGTTCTCCGACTCTGATCCATTGTTGGAATATTCCAATTGAGTCTCCTCGGATTCTGATCTGTCCTCTCTCTATCTCCGGAGCTGTGGATTCCTGTCACTGATGGAGGTGATACTCCCACTGACACTCTGGATAACACATGGAGAGAATTCCCATATTAATGGAGCGGGAAATCCTCCAGAGACAGAACTCGTTCTACAGAGGCTGACATTAATTACAGCCACTGAACAAAGAGGTTCAGTTAACCCTTTTGAGAAATACTTTTTATATTAAAATAAAGAAGACCATTTACCTCCCTCCGCCCCCTCGGTGAGAGTTTTGATGGCTTGTGAAGGAAAAGCTCGGTAAAAATCTTGAAAACACTGCCAACTTTGAAAAAGAATTTATACTGAAGACAAAATGGAAAATATACATATCTACATCAGTCCGGTCTCTTTAAAATTTGTTTTAATTTTTAAGATTGGTTGGACTAATGAAATGGCTGACCACATGATGTTATTTCTGAATGTTTCTGAGCAGTTTAAAAATGACAACACATTAAACCAGCGGGAGAGCTAGCAGCAAGAATCAGGCATCTGAGGAAAGAGAGGGTGGCACGGTTGCACAGTGGTTAGCCCTGCTGCTTCACAGCACCAAGGACCCTGAGTTCGATTCCCGGCTTGGGTCATTGTCTGTGTGGAGTTTGCACATTTTCCTCATGTCTGCATGGGTTTCCTCCGCGTGCTCCAGTTTCCTCCCACAGTCCAAAGATGTGAGGGTTAGTTTGATGGGCCATGCTAAAAATTGCCTCTTAGTGTCCAGAGATGCATAGGTTAAAGGGATTTGTGGGTAAATATGTAGGTATAATGGGGTAGGGCCTGGGTGGGATTGTGGTTGGTGCAGGCTCGGTGGGCCAAATGGCCTCTTTCTGCGCTGTAAAATTTCTATGATTCTGTGAGGCCATAATCACCAGGCACTTTGCTCACGAGGGGGCGGCATTTCTGCATTTGGGTTCCATTCCCTCTACTATCTCCTGCAACATTGCAATACAAGGGTGATGGGCTTGGGTACGCTGTATCAGTGAATTTCTTTCACAGGCAGGAAGGTGAAGAAGACTCACTAAGCACCATTGTGATGATATCCTGGTGCAACTGAGTCTGAATCCTACCTGAAATCCACGTGTATGCTGGCACCATGTCTGTGTAGTGACTAAGGGATCTGTAAATCCCGTACAGAGCCCTGGGGTAGGGGAGAGTAGGGAATGGTTCATGGATTCCAGGGAACCAATGGCTTTATTTTCTCAATGACACAGCGTTGAGGAGCCTCCCCAACTGATATCAACATGAAGCTTCCCTTCAGAAACCATTAGAGTAAACCCATTCCTGTTCGAGGCAACTCTTGAGACAAATTAGCTAGAGGTTGGTGGTGAAAAAAAAAATATTGTTTACAATAGATGTGTCTCAATACTGAGTTTAAACATAAAAGTTTGTGAACAGAAGAAGTTAAGGTACTCAAAAATCTATGGAGCTCGAGCAACCCTTCACCTGTGCCTTCTTAATGCAACAACAACTTCCTAATCTTACATGAGCTATCCCTGCATCTTTGTGTCTCCCCAGAACGGAAGGGGCCAGCTGCCTACCTCACCCTGTGGCTTGTGATACGCTTGGCGAGTGTCCTCTGGATGCCTGAATCTTAAGAGTCCTGACCGGATTCCAGGCATCTGAAAACCCCATGTTTGAATGACACTTTCTTTATCCCGCTGCTCCTCAGATGCCCCAGTGTCAGGAAGGAGTGAGTCAGAAGGTGTGTAACATAACTACATTTCTTGGCTGGAAGGCCCCGGCATGAACACGAGCCCTTGCCCCTCCTTGGGCTTCCTGAGGATCCCCTGGCTCACTCCTTGTGATAATGGCGCTTCTGCAGTGAGCTCCACAAGCTCCAGTATCACCTGGTCCTGCCAGTCCTGGATGATCACCTGCTTCCTATCCGTGGTGGTTAAGCCCTTGGCGGTGGCCACCTGAGTCGGGGGCCACCTATTAATGGCAGCGGCAAGACGTGTTTGAGTCTGGGCCAAGTTCTGCTGTCCCTCAGCCATGATCCACTGTGACTGCATTCTCAAGAGCTGCAGGCTTGGCGGCTGCGTCTCAGCGCTGTTCCGCTGCGTTCTCCTGCAAGCACTCTCAGCCATGGTCTGCAGAATCTTAATAATTTTCTTGAAGTCCTCAGCTGTGCATCTTCTGTGACTCAACCACCGCTTGTGACTTGCCATCATGGGTGAGGATCCCCTATCCCAGGCTTTCCATCGTAGGCACCACCTTAACAGTGTTGGCCTGCGAACCATGCAAAACAGGCAGTAGCTGGTCCACCTGAAAACTTTGGGATTCCTCCCAACAGCCTTGCTGTGGGTCCAGTGTGGCTGTCAGCCCCTCCTGCATTCCCTGGCTTTGTTGCTGCATCTCCAAAAGCTGAGAAGAAGTGATGCCAGAGCCCAGCATGTAGCCTGGGGCTTGCAGGGTCCTTGTCTCCGGCAGGCCCCCCCGAGCCAGAGGCCCCAGACATTCCCTCCTCCTCCCAAAATACATTAGTAGATGTGTCGTGCTCATCAGAGAGTGACCCAGATGCCTCACCATTAGCTGGACCCAGAAATGTGAGAGTACCTAGGATGGTGAGTTGGGAGGTGGAAGCTGACGCCAAAAAGGTGCCTGTCTCAGAGGTCCCTTCACACCCTTCCCCTGAAGAGTATTTAGAGCTGTCAGTCTCAGGATGGTCAGGAGCTGCAGTGGCAAGGTCGATTCCAGATGGTCCTGCTGGTTCCAGACCAGCTCCTGCAACGCAGGACATAAGGTGAAGCGCAAAGGACAGAGAAGAATCTGGGGTGCCAGAATGTTACTTGACATTTCTCCATTGAACATAGAACAAAGTACAAAGAAAATAACTGCATACCGTTCGGCCCTCTGAGCCTGCAGTGACCATGCTGCTGATCTGAATTGTAACTTCCTACCCTTCCACAGTCCATATCCCCTTCTATCCCCATCCATTCATGTCTTTGTCTCTAAAAATTTCACTATTGTACCTGCTTCCATTACCTCATCGACAGAAAATCACCTACCATCCTCAGTGTAAACAAACATGCCTCATACATCTCAAAATTTTTTCCCTCACACCTTAAAACTGTGCCCCTAGTAATTGAGTCACAGGTGCTCACTTCTCGATCCAGCCCGACCACGATGTGGCTGAGACCTTGGGTATCATTCATCCTCTCCGGCCGGCTCCAGACCCGCTGCTGAAAGACAGTGAGGATCCTGAGGTCAGGATCATCAGGCCCCGTCTGTACCCTCTCCCGACAGGTATGGGAGTTCTCTCTCCTGTGGGGACAAGACGGAGCCATGAAAGAAACGGTGACATGATTCCTGAAAGTATGAGGCTGTAGCCCTCAGAGGACAAGCCCAGTGATACTCTTGGAGAGGAGGAAGATGGTGCTTGGGTGTCAGGGACTGGAAGCATGTGGGTGGGAGGATCTGGCTGCTTTGGAGGGAAGATGCGAGATGGACCAGAGAGAGGGACCTTGTGCAGGTGGATGCTGGGTGTGGAAAGGGTTGGGGGAGGGAGGGGTAGGGAATGTGCCATTCTGCTTGCGATCTATGGTGGGGGTGGGGAGGTGCATGATCTGTCTGAACAGTGGGGCAGTGGCTGATAAGGGGGTCAGTAATGTTATCGGGGGCAATTGCTGTGGGATTTGGAGGAGGCATTATCCAGCCCGGGAGGGATGTGGGAAAGGAGCAGCATTATTTCATGTTGCGCATGTGCAGTTGCAGGCTTTGATTGAAGCTGCAGGGTTTTCAGCGTGTTAAGCCCCATCCACGGACTTCTGCAGTGTAAATTGGACTGGCTCAAAATTTTGCGGGCAGAGTATGTATGGTTGGAGGGGGGTGCTAAAAACACGCCCAAAAGAAATTCTCCCAGTTTCAAATCCACTCAGCACTCAGACATGAAATGGTAAAATACTGCTCTACAGCACGGTTCTCTAAATGAATGTTTATCTTTTTTTAATATTAACAAGGTGCCAGGGGATTTACAAAGAGAATAGTAATAGCATCAATTGAGCAATATCAAAAGGCTTTCAAACTTTCCTGCTCTTTTACTGTTGAGTTTGTTATGTTTTGTACAGACAGTCCGTCAAGAACTGCATACTAATACTTATCTGTATATGGCGTACACTATGTCAAAACAGCTCATATATCTAAATGTTGGATGTGCTCCCAACATATACACACTGAGGGAGGAATTCCTTTTCATCCTTTACCCTTTACCTTCATTGGCAGATTTAATTGTGTGGGATCAGCTGACTCAGTTTTTTGGGGGATCATGAAAGACAGCAGTAAGTTTTCTTCGGGCTTGTGATGGAGTAAACTTTTATAGAAATAGATCCTGTACAGGTGGGCCAGGTCACAGGAACAGGTATTCACTTATTTTTAATACATCCAGTCCCGCATCCCGCCTAACTTTATATGAAGCAGACCGGAAACTACAAGATATATTGAGCATTGAGAATAGGAGAGGTGCTGGAAGACATTTGGGCATGAACAAGTGTCCACACTCAGTAGATATAACCAACCAAATTGGTCTGGGTCCACCCTTCCGCAGCGAGAATCAGACTCACTTTCAAAGTTTGATATTGCTTCAGGGCGAAGCACACTTACCTAACACCCAATGGCACTCATTGAAGATCAGTAATGAGATGGTTGCCATGCACACAGTTGTGCGACAAAACAGGATGGCATTTGACTTGATATTGGCAACTTGGAGCATGGATTGGTACTTGGGACTACAGTATTAGGGTCATTACGGAGACATGGTTAGAACAGGGACAGTTATGGTTGTTGGAAGTTCTGGGATACAGGTATTTCTGTAAGAGTAGGGAAGGTGGGAAGAGAGGTGGAGGAGTAGCATTGTTAATCAAGGATAGTTTAACGGCTGCTGAAAGGCAGTTCAAAGGGGATCTGCCTACTGAGGTAATATGGGTTGAAGTTCGAAATAGGAAAGGAGGTCACATTGTTAGGAGTTTTCGATAGGCCTCCAAATAGTAATAGAGATGCGGAGGAGAAAATTGCAAAGCAGATTATGGATAGTTCTGGAGGTCACAGGGTCGTTATCATGGGTGACTTTAACTTTCCAAATATTGATCGGAACCTTTATAAGTTGAATAGCTGGGATGGGGCAGTTTTTGTGCAGGGTGTGCAGGATGGTTTCCTAACACAATATGCGGATAGGCCGACAAGAGGTGGGGCCACATTGGACTTGGTTCCGGGTAATGAACTGGGCCAAGTGTTAGATTTGTTTGTGGGAGAGCACTTTGGAGATAGTGACCATAATTTTGTGTCTTTCAATATTGCAATGGAGAGGTATAGGGCCATATGGCAGGGCAAGTTTTATAATTGGGGGAGGGGTAATTGTGAAGTGATTAGGCAAGAATTAGGGAGCATGATATGGGAACAGAAACTGTCAGGGAAAGTGAGAAATGAAAAGTGGAGCTTGTTCAAGGAACAAAGACTGCGTGCCCTTGATGGGTATGCCCCTGACAGGCAGCAGGGAGGAAATGGCCAAATGAGGGAAAGAAAAGGAAGCAAGATTAAGAAAGCAAGATTCAGTTGTCGCTTGAGGATTTCAAGGTAGCAAGGAATACGCTACAAAAAGGCCTTAGGACAGCAAGGAGATGTCCTTGCTGGGTCAGATACTATTCGGTGAGAAATAAAAGAATGACCAGGGTGAGGTTAGAAATGGTCAAGGATAATAGTAGGAACTTGTGCATGGAGTAAAAAGAATTAGGAGAAGTGATGAATGAATAGTTTTCTTCAATGTTTACCAAGGAGAGAGGCCATATTTTTAAGGATGAGAGTGTGATACAGGCTGTTAGGCTGGAGGAGATAGACTTTCTGACAGAAGATGTATTAACAATTTTGAAAAACCTGAGGGAGGATAAGTCCTTGGGACACATGGGATATATCTTAGGATTCTTTGGAAGGAAAGGGATGTGATTGTAGAGCACTTCGCTTTGATCTTTGGGTCCTCACTGTCCAGAGGGATAGTGTCAGAGGACTGGAGAATGTTGTTCCTCTCTTCAAGAAAGGAAATAGGAATGACTCTGGTAATTATGGACTGGTCAGTTTTACCTGGGCAGTTGGTAAGTTAATGGAAAAGTCCTGAGGGATAGGATTTATGTTCATTTGGAAAGATGCAGCTTAATCCGGGATAGCATGGATTCATGAATGGTAAGTCTTGCCTGTCAAATGTGATTGTATTTTTTGAGGAGGTAACTAAGTGTATAGATGAAGGTAGAGCAATTGATGTCGTGTACATGTATTTTAGAAATGCGTTTGATAAGGCTGCCAATAGTAGACTCATGAAGAAAGTAAGGAAGTGTGAGACAGAGGGAAATTTGGCCAATTGGGTAAGTAACTGTCTGTCTTGTAGAAGACAGAGGGTGATGGTGGATGGAAAATTTTGAGACTGGAGACCAGTTACCAGCGGTGTACCGCAGGGATCAGAGCTGGTTTCTCTGCTTTTTGTGATTTTTATCAATGACTTTGAAGAGGAGGCTGAAGGATGGGTCAGTAAATTTGCTGATGGTACCAAGATTGGTGGAGTAGTGTTTGAAGTGGAAGGCTGTTGTAAACTGCAGAGACATTGATAGGATGCATAGCTGGACAGAAAAGTGGCAGATGGAGTTAGCATTATTATAGTGTGTTAGTGTTTATTAACGGGGATTCGCGTTTAAGAGCCTTCAGGTTATGCTGCAACTATACAGGATTTTGGTGAGGTAGAAAATTCAGCAATGACTCATGTATTTAAAATGTGTTTAAAAACTCAATTTGTTCAATTCTGTTACTGCATCCATGTATACATAAATTATTCATCTTATTGGCTTACTAACTGTGTTTCAAGGATCATTTAACACTTGGCTGATATTGTTCTTGGTGTCTAAACATATTGTTATAGAACATTACAGCACTGAACAGGCCCTTCGGCCTTCGATGTTGCGCCGACCAACATCAAAAGCAATGACCCTCCAAACTAAACCATTCCCATCTCTTCCATATACTTATCAACTAACCTCTTAAACGCCACCAAACTTGGCGCTATCTACACTGCGCAGGCAGGCGTTCTACTCCCTAACCACCCTTTGGGTAAAGAATCTACCTCTGATATCCTTCCTCTACCTATCACCCCTTAATTTACAGTTGTTGGGCTCTTGGTTTGGGAGGGACGGTGGGGATGTTTGTTTGTTATTGGTCTCCCCTCACATGCTAGCTTTCTCCATCCGAGGGGAAAAGGCTATCCTGGTCGCACCCCATCTAAACCTCTAATCATCTTATATGTTTTGATAAGTAGAACATAGAACATAGAACATTACAGCACAGAACAGGCCCTTCGGCTTTCGATGTTGCGCCGACCAATATAAAAAGCAATGCCCCTCCAAACCATTCCTCTAAACCATTCCCTTCTCTTCCATATACTTATCAATTAACCTCTTAAACGCCACCAAACTTGGCGCATCTACAACCGCTGCAGGCAGGGCATTCCACTCCCGAACCACCCTTTGGGTAAAGAACCTGCCTCTGATATCCGTCCTATAACTATCACCCCTTAATTTAAAGCTGTGTCCCCTCGTGCTAGCTTTTTCCATCCAGGAAAAAGGCTATCACTGTCCACCCTATCATTCTGGTCCCTATGGGGACCAGAACTGCACACAATACTCCAAGTGCGGCCGCACTGAACTTTTTGTACAGTTGCAACATGACGTTGCGGCTCCGAAATTCAATCCTCTACCAATAAAAGCCAAGACTCCATATGCCTTCCTAACAACCTTCTCGACCTGACTGCCTACTTTCAGGGATCTATGCACATACACACCAAGATCCCTCTGTTCATCTAGACTACTAAGAATCCTACCATTTGCCCTATACTCTACACATTTATTATTTCTGCCATAGTGCATTACCTCACACTTTTCCACATTAAACTCCATTTGCCACCTCTCGGCCCAGCTCTGCAACTTGTCCAAGTCCCTCTGCAAACTATAACACCCCTCTTCACTATCTACCACTCCACCGACTTTAGTGTCATCTGCAAATTTACTAATCCATCCTTCAATACCCTCATCCAGATCATTTATAAAAATTACAAACAGCAGGGGCCCCAAAACAGACCCCTGAGGTACACCACTTGTCACCGAACTCCAAGATGAATATCTCCCATCAACCACCACCCTCTGTCTTCTACCTGCTAGCCAATTCCTAACCCAATTAGCTAAATCACCCTCTATCCCATACATCTGCATTTTCTGCAGAAGCTTCCATGGGCCACCTTATCAAACATAGAACATAGAACATTACAGCACAGAACAGGCCCTTCGGCCTTCGATGTTGTGCCGACCAAAATAAAAAGCAATGCCCTCCAAACTAAACCATTCCCTTCTCTTCCATATACTATCATTAACCTCTTAAACGCCACCAACTTGGCGCATCTACAACAGCTGCAGGCAGGACATTCCACTCCTAATCACTCTTTGAGTAAAGAACCTACCTCTGATATCCGTCCTATAACTCATACCCCTTAATTTAAAGCTGTGTCCCCTCGTGCTAGCTTTCTCCATCCTAGAAAAAGGCTATCATGTCCACCCTATCTAAACCTCTAATCATCTTATATGCTTCAATAAGATCCCCTCTTAGCCGCTCCTTTCTAACAAAAACAAACTCAAATCCTTCAAACTCTCCTCATAGGACCTGCACGCCTTACTAAAGTCCATATATACCACATCAACCGCCTTACCCCCATCCACCTCCTTAGTCACTTTTTCAAAAAACTCAATGAGGTTAGTAAGGCACGACCTACCCTTCACAAAACCATGCTGACTATCTCCAATCAATTCATTACTCTCTAAATAACTATAAATCCTATCCCTAATTATTCTCTCCAACACTTTGCCCACCACAGAAGTAAGACTCACTGGCCTATAATTCCCTGGAAGGTCTCTCTTCCCCTTCTTGAACAACGGGACCACATTCGCTATCCTCCAGTCCTCCGGAACCACACCCGTAACCAACGACGACCTGAAGATCAGAGCCAGAGGCTCTGCAATCTCCTCTCTTGCCTCCCAGAGAATCCTAGGGTAAATCCCGTCCGGCCCAGGGGACTTATCCAACTTCAAACCCTCGAGAATATCTAGCACATCCTCCCTATCTACTTCGATACCTTCCAGTTTGCTACCCTGTACCTCAGTGTTCTCCATAACTACATTTACATCACCCTGCGTGAATACCGAAGAGAAATATTTATTCAGTACCTCTCCAATCTCCTCAGGCTCCACGCACAACTTCCCACTGCTGTCTATGACTGGCCCTAACCAATCTTCTATTCTTAACATATCTAAAGAAAGCTTTAGGATTCTCCCTAATCCTATCAGCCAAAGTCTTCTCATGTCCTCTCTTTGCTCTCCTCAATTCCCTCTTTAGCTCCCTCCTGGCTAATCTATAGCTATCCATTGCACTAACCGAGCCATCAATCCTCATCCTGACATAAGCCTCCTTTTTCCTTTTAACCAGCAAATCAACTTTTTTCGTACACCAAGGTTCTCTTACTCGACCATTTCCTCCTTGCCTGACAGGGACATACTTATCAAGGACCCGCAGCAGCTGCTCCTTGAATAAGCTCCACATTCCAGATGTTCCCAGTCCCTGTAGCTTCCTAGTCCAATCTATGCACCCTAATTCTCTCCTGATGGCCTCATAATTACCCTTCCCCCAGCTATAACAGGTGTGGAGGTCACAGGTTCGTTATCATGGGTGACTTTAACTTTCCAAATATTGATTGAAACCTTTATAAGTTGAATAGCTGGGATGGGGCAGTTTTTGTGCAGGCTGTGCAGGAGGGTTTCCTAACACATTATGTGGATAGGCCGACAAGAGGTGGGGCCACATTGAACTTGGTACTGAGTAATGAACTGGGCCATGTGTTAGATTTGTTTGTGGGGGAGCACTTTGGAGATAGTGACCGTAGTTCGGTGTCTTTCAATATTGTAATGGAGAGGTATAGGGCCATATGGTAGGGCAAGGTTTATAACTGGGGGAGGAGTAATTATGATGTGATTAGGCAAGAATTAAGGAGCATGATATGGGAACAGAAACTGTCAGGGAAAGTGAGAAATGAAAAGTGGAGCTTGTTCAACGAACAAATACTGCGTGCCCTTGGTGGGTATGCCCCTGACAGGCAGGGAGGAAATGTCCAAATGAGGGAAAGAAAAGGAAGCAAGATTAAGAAAGCAAGATTCAGTTGGGTCGCTTGAGGATTTCAAGGTAGCAAGGAATGAACTGCAAAAAGGCCTTAGGAGAGCAAGGAGAGGGCATGAGATGTCCTTGTTGGGTCAGATACTCTAATGTGAGAAATTAAAGAATGACCAGGTTGAGGTTGGGACTGATCAAGGATAATAGTGGGAACTTGTGCATGGAGTAAAAGAATTAGGAGAGGTGATGAATGAATAGTTTTCTTCAGTGTTTACCAAGGAGAGAGGCCATGGTTTTATGGATGAGAGTGTGGTAGAGGCTGATTGGCTGGAGGAGATAGACATTCTGAGAGAAGATGTATTGACAATTTTGAGAAACCTGAGGGTGGATAAGTCCCTTGGGACACATGGGACATATCTTAGGATTCTTTGGAAGGAAACGGATGAGATTGTAGAGCATTTGGCTTTGACCTTTGGGTCCTCACTGTCCACAGGGATAGTGCCAGAGGACTGGAGAATGTTGTTCCTCTCTTCAAGAAAGGAAATAGGAATGACCCTGGTAATTATGGGCTGGTTAGTTTTACCTCGGTAGTTGGTAAGTTAATGGAGAAGTCCTGAGGGATAGGATTTATGATCATTTGGAAATATGCGGCTTATTCTGGGATGGCATGGATTCATGAATGGTAAGTCCTGCCTCACAAATTTGATTGAATTTTTTGAGGAGGTAACTAAGTGTATAGATGAAGGTAGAGCAATTGATGTCGTATACATGGATTTTAGAAAGGCCTTTGATAAGGTTGCCATTAGTAGACTCATGAAGAAAGTAAGGAGGTGTGAGATAGAGGGAAATTTGGCCAATTGGATAAGTAACTGGCTGTCTTGTAGAAGACAGAGGGTGATGGTGGATGGAAAGTTTTCAGACTGGAGACCAGTTACCAGTGGTGTACCACAGGGATCTTGAGCTGGTTTCTCTGCTATTTGTGATTTTTATCAATGACGTGGAAGAGAAGGCTGAAGGATGGATCAGTAAATTTGCTGATGGCACCAAGATTGGTGGAGTAGTGTTTGAGGTGGAAGGCTGTTGTAAACTGCAGAGACATTGATAGGATGCATAGCTGGACAGAAAAGTGGCAGATGGACTGAGCATTATTATAGTGTGTTGGCGTTTATTAACAGGGATTTGCTTTTAAGAGCCTTGAGGTTATGCTGCAACTATACAGGATTTTGGTGAGACCACATTTGTAATATTGTGCGCAGTTCTCGCCACTTCATAAGAAGGATGTGGAAGCATTGGAGAGAGTGCAGCTGAGATTTACCAGGATGTTGCCTGGTTTGGAAGATAGGTCTTATGAGGGAGTTGCGGCTTTCTTTTGAGAGCGGAGGAAGATGAGAGACGACTTAATAGAGGCTTATAAGATGAGGCATTGGAGAGGGTACAGAGGAGGTTTACCAGGATGTTGCCTGGTATGGAGGGCAGGTCCTATGAAGAGAGGTTGAAGGATTTGAGGTTGTTTTCGTTAGAAAGGAGGCGGCTAAGAGGGGATCTTATTGAAGCATATAAGATGATTAGAGGTTTAGATAGGGTGGACAGTGATAGCCTTTTTCCTAGGATGGAGAAAGCTAGCACGAGGGGACACAGCTTTAAATTAAGGGGTATGAGTTATAGGACGGATATCAGAGGTAGGTTCTTTACTCAAAGAGTGATTAGGGAGTGGAATGCCCTGCCTGCAGCTGTTGTAGATGCGCCAAGTTTGGTGGCGTTTAAGAGGTTAATTGATAAGTATATGGAAGAGAAGGGAATGATTTAGTTTGGAGGGGCATTGCTTTTTATTTTGGTCGGCACGACATCGAAGGCCGAAGGGCCTGTTCTGTGCTGTAATGTTCTATGTCCTATGTTCTATGATAGATAGAGTGGATGTCAGAGATTATTTCCTGGGGTGGATGTAGCTGTTAGTAAGGGTCATAAGTATGTGACCACAATTCGGTTACGTTCACCTTAGTGATGGACAGGGATAGGCATGAAGCTGGGGGCTGTAGTTATAGCTGGGGGAAGGGTAATTATGAGGCCATCAGGAGAGAATTAGGGTGCGTAGATTGGACTAGGGAACTACAGGGACTGGGAACATCTGGAATGTGGTGCTTATTCAAGGAGCAGCTGCTGAGAGTCCTTGATAAGTATGTCCCTGTCAGGCAGGGAGGAAATGGTCGAGTAAGAGAGCCTTGGTGTACGAAAAAAGTTGATTTGCTGGTTAAGAAGAAAAAGGAGGCTTATGTCAGGATGAGGCTTGAAGGCTCAGTTAGTGCAATGGATAGCTATAGATTAGCCAGGAAGGAGGTAAAAAGTGAATTGAGGAGAGCTAAGAGGGGACACGAGAAGATGTTGGCTGATAGGATTAAGGAGAATCCTAAAGCTTTCTTTCGATATGTTAAGAATAGAAGATTGGTTAGGGCAAGATTAGGGCCAGTCATAGACAGCAGTGGGAAGTTGTGCGTGGAGCCTGAAGAGATTGGTGAGGCACTGAATAAATATTTCTCTTCGGTATTCACGCAGAGTGCTGGAAATGTAGCTGTGGAGAGCACTGAGGTACAGGGTTGCAAATTGGGGAGTATTGTAGTAGATAGGGAGGATGTGTTAGAAATTCTCGAGGGTTTGAAGTTGGATAAGTCCCCTGGGCCGGACGGGATTTACCCTAGGATTCTCTGGGAGGCAAGAGAGGAGATTGCAGAGCCTCTGGCTCTGATCTTCAGGTCCTCGTTGGTTACGGGTGTGGTTCCGGAGGACTGGAGGATGGCGAATGTGGTCCCATTGTTTAAGAAGGGGAAGAGAGACCTTCCTGGGGATTATAGGCCAGTGAGTCTTACTTCTGTTGTGGGCAAGGTATTGGAGAGAATTATTAGGGATAGGATTTATAGTTATTTAGAGAGAAAGGAATTGATTGGGGATAGTCAGCATGGTTTCGTGAAGGGTAGGTCATGCCTTACTAACCTCATTGAGTTTTTGAGAAAGTGACCAGAGAGGTGGATGGGGGTAAGGCGGTTGATGTAGTATATATGGACTTTAGTAAGGCGTTTGATAAGGTGGCCCATGAAGACTTCTACAGAAAATGCAGATGTGTGGAATAGAGGGTGATTTAGCTAATTGGATTAGGAATTGGCTGGCAGATAGAAGACAGAGGGTGGTGGTTGATGGGAGATATTCATAGTGGAGTTCGGTGACAAGTGGTGTGCCTCAGGGGTCTGTTTTGGGGCCCCTGCTGTTTGTAATTTTTATAAATGATCTGGATGAGGGTATTGAGGGATGGATCAGTAAATTTGCAGATGATACTAAAGTTGGTGGTGTGGTAGATAGTGAAGAGGGGTGTTTAGTTTACAGAGTGACTTGGACAAGTTGCAGAGCTGGGCCGAGAGGTGGCAAATGGAGTTTAATGTGGAAAAGTGTGAGGTAATGCACTTTGGCAGGAACAATAAATGTGTAGGAGTATAGGGCTAATGGTAGGGCTCTTAATAGTGTTGAGGAACAGAAGGATCTTGGTGTATGTGTCAATAGATCCCTGAAAGTAGGCAGTCAAGTGGATAAAGTTGTTAAGAAGGCGTATGGAGTCTTAGCTTTTATTGGTAGGGGGATTGAATTTAGGAGCCGCAGCATCATGTTGCAACTGTACAAAACTCTAGTGCGGCCGCACTTGGAGTATTGTGTGCAGTTCTGGTCGCCACATTATAAGAAAGATGTGGAGGCATTGGAGAGGGTACAGAGGAGGTTTACCAGGATGTTGCCTGGTATGGAGGGCAGGTCCTATGAAGAGAGGTTGAAGGATTTGAGGTTGTTTTCGTTAGAAAGGAGGCGGCTAAGAGGGGATCTTATTGAAGCATATAAGATGATTAGAGGTTTAGATAGGGTGGACAGTGATAGCCTTTTTCCTAGGATGGAGAAAGCTAGCACGAGGGGACACAGCTTTAAATTAAGGGGTATGAGTTATAGGACGGATATCAGAGGTAGGTTCTTTACTCAAAGAGTGATTAGGGAGTGGAATGCCCTGCCTGCAGCTGTTGTAGATGCGCCAAGTTTGGTGGCGTTTAAGAGGTTAGTTGATAAGTATATGGATGAGAAGGGAATGGTTTAGTTAGGAGGGGCATTGCTTTTTATTTTGGTCGGCACAACATCGAAGGCCGAAGGGCCTGTTCTGTGCTGTATTGTTCTATGTTCTATGTTCTATGTATAAGGTTCATGGTGGGAGATATAGAAGGGATGTCCGAGGTAAGTTCTTTACACAGCGAGTGGTTGCAGTGTGGAATGCACTGGCTGCTGTGATAGTGGATTTGGACACTTTAGGAAGTTTCAAACGGTTATTGGATAGGCACATGGAGCACACCAGAATGATAGGGAGTGGGATAGCTTGATCTCAGTTTTGGACAAAGCTTGACACAACATTGAGGGCTGAAGGGCCTGTACTGTGCTGTGTTGTCCTATGATCTATGTTCTATGAAATCAAGACTCCACTCACTCAGACACAGGGAGAATGTGGCAAACTCTACACTGAAAGTGACCCAAGACCAGAATTGAAGGCTGGTCCCAGGCATTGTGAGGAGTAGTGCTAACCACTGTGCCATCGTGCCGTCCTTAGTAGTAAAGAATAAATATAGAAGAAACCAACCAATGATCTAAAACAGGTCACAAGAGCAGTATTAGTATATAGCCCTGTTTACCAAAAGTAAGGAGATGTTGAGGGATGAAGTGGTAAAGGGAATAATGGGGGGAATCAATAGATGTAAATTACCTTGATTTATAAAAGGCAATTACAAAGTGCCACCGAAATGGTTAAGAGGCAACGTGATTGTGCATAGATTTGGAGGTATTATATTAGCATGCATCGAGGATTGTTTGACAGACAGGAAGCAGAGAACGTTCATGCTTCTTTCATGTTGTCATTGGCGGCATACCACAAGGGTTAGTGCTGCGCTCTTAGCCATTTAGAATGTTTATTAATGTCTTAGGTTAAGTAATGATGAGAGATGTATCTAAATGGGAAGGTAAGCAGCGAGGAGGACACAGAGAGAGGCATCAAAGAGACATAGACAAATTAAGCCACTGGGGAACAAGATAGATTATAATCTATGGAAATGTGAAGGCATTAATAGAAAATCCAATTCTTTCAAATAACGAGAAACTTTTGATTTTCAAAGAGACTTGGGATCACTTAAAGCTGGAATGTAAACATTTAACAGGCAGGTGCCAGAGGTAATGAGGAATGCAAATGAGGAATGAATATTGACTTCTATTGTCAAGGATTGGTGTACAGGAATAAAGAAGACTTGCTTCAGTTGTACAGGGTTTTGATAATAATATATCAGGAATATTTTTGAAGCTTTAGTATTGACATTAAACCAATGGGGTAGGAAGAGTGAAGGTTCATTAAACTAGTGTCTCAGATGAAGGGGTTGTCTTATGATTAGAGGCTGAAGAAATTGTGTCCATTTTCTATTGAGTTCAAAGAATGATCAATGATCTCATTTAAACACATCAGATTCGGGAAGGACTTCATAGGGTGTATGCTGAGAGATTATTTGCTCTCTTGGGGAATATAAAACATTGGGAGCTGTTCATTTAGGATTGACATGAGGAGAAATTGTTTTTTTTAAAGGATTGCAAATCTTTGATATTCTCTATCCCAGAAGGCTGTGGGTGCTCTATTATTAAATACATTGAAGGCTCAATTAGACTGATCTACCATCTGTTGGAAACAGGGAATATGGGGGAAGGGAGGTCTGTGCAGTTAAAACCTAAAATCCACCATTAATCATACTGAATGGCGATACAGATTCGGAACACTCCAGTGCACTGCTTTTCCCTGAATGGTGTTGAGTTGTTTGAGTACTGCTAGACTTGCGCTAAACCAGGAAAGTGGAGAGTATCCCATCACACTCCTAAATTCAGCACTACAATTGTGGATGATGTGAAGGAAAGCAGTGAATTATGATACTAGAGCCCTCATCCTCTGATTTGCTCTTCAGACACAGTACTGAATGCTTCCAGCATGGCTGGACATTCTGGTCTCTGGTGAGGGTGGTCCCACAATTGCCCTCTCTGGTGATCTCCTTGTTTAAAGTGCCCAGTAATTCAATAACTATAAGCATGTCAGGTTTTCATGGGAAATTCTATCTGACCAGATCGCTCAACATGTCCAGCTCACCATCCCATTACGAATAGTCACATGTTCTTCCAGCATCACAATGGGAAATGACCCTCTGCATCATCACCCACTTTCTCTCCTCCCACCCCTCATGCTGAAAATGGGAAATAGCATGGTAAAATTTCTGGAATCACTCAGAGACTCAATTCTGTTCCTCAATGAATTGATTTCAGATTTACAGTAAAGGGACAGCATATTCTTCAACTGCTTTCTGAACTTAGTCTGGGTCAAAGCGTAAATGGAAGTGTTGGTGCAACAACTCAAGAGTTGCAACATGACACCCAAGTCGAGCACCAAAGGATGGAGAAAAATTGATTGATATCCCAAACTCAACATTCGGTACCATATAAAATATAACAATAACAGTGCCCATAAGATGATGAAATTGCCCGAGATAACAAAGAGTAGAATTATGGATTTCCTGCGATTCTCCATCTCTGGGTCTCTGGAACTGTCTTCATTGCTGTGAGTCCGTAGTCTCTTGCGAACTCTGCTGCTCACTATAATGTGTCTGACAGTGAATCCATGGAGGAACAAAATCAGGATAAATGGGACTGCTGGATTTAGAATGTAATGGAGGAACTCAATTGGTCCCCAGATTTTGGATACTTGAACACGGAATGACATTTCACAAAACCAAGTACTTATCCTCACCCTGTACTCAGGCAGGAACATAAAATACCAGGAAATATTCTTTAAGCAGCTCAGCACAGTCACTGTTCCCAGAACCACAGTTGCTGTTTTTTCACTGCAGTATTTACTTTTCAGCTTCTGGCAGCAAATGGCAACAAATCGATCAAAGGTGAAAGTGACGGTGAAGTAGACAGAACAGTCAGTAACTGCATAGCGCAGGACGGCGTGGATATTACACAGGGGGACGGATGTCCGGAAATAGAACCAGTCATCAAAACTAAATACAATGTGTCTCAATATCAAGTCAAAGATAATCACCAGTAGATCAGTTACTGCCATGGCAACCAGGTAGTGAGTGATACATTTGGAGAGACCAAACTTTCCCCGGGAGAGGATCGTAATCGTCACTAAGTTAACTGTTAGAAGAGGAAAATCAATCATCAGGCTGGGAACAAAGGTATCAGTTTCATTGAGGTTTTACTGAGATCCTCAATTGTGTTGCTCTATCCATTCATTTATTCCATGAATGTTTTTGAATGAACAAATGGGAAGACCATTTAATAAGGTGCATTATGGGAGACCTTAAATGCATATGCGATGCTATTGAAATTGTTCAACTAAATGTTGACTATAATCCAATCTTACGTTCTATTCTTCCTGGAGTGAAACACAATTACATTTCTTTTGAAATGATTACATTGCTGTGGCATCAGTATTGCACAGTAGTAAGAACGGCTGCCTCAGAAGGCCAGAGACATGGGTTCAACTCCTGGCTTGAGTCACTATCGGTGTGTACACTCTCCCCCTAGCTGCATGGGTTTCATCTGGGTGCCCCACTTTCCTGCCTCATTCCAAAGATGCACAGGTTAGGTGGATTGGCCATGCTAAATTGACCTGAGTTTCAGAGAGATTAGCAGGCTAAAAATGTGGGATCATGGGAATAGTGTGGGATTGTTGATGGTGCATGATTGATGGCCCAAATGGCCTCCTTTTGTACTGTAGGGATTCTATGATTCCAAATACCCCTCGTGATGATGATGTTTCAGGTGCTGGAACTTCTGGTCAGGAGCTACTGACTATTGACCGTCTGACAATATTTAACCCCCGTCATGTTCTACTAGCTACAACAATAACTTGCTGTCACAGATACAGTGAGGGTCCAAACTGAAAAAAAAATCACAGAATCCCTACAGTACAGAAGGAGGCCTTTCAGCCCACTGAGTCTGCATCAACCACAATTCCATCTAGGGCCTATTCTTGTAACCCTTCACACTTATCCTGATGTGTCCCCTGACACTAAGAGACAATTTAGCATGGCCAATCAACCTAGTCCGCACATCTTTGGACTGTGGAATGAAATTTTAGCCCCCAGAAGATACTCACATGGCCACCCAGGTGACACAGAAATCTCTGCACCATGTTAATGATGTCATTAGAAGGCCTGTCTCTTGAGCTTTGTATTTATCTCAATCAGAGGGAGAGATGCTAATACTTTGAATTTAGTTATTTGATGCAGTTTTAATTGTAGTCCATACAGCATCTCCTCCACCCCTCACCCAGCTCCACCCCCACACGGAAAATCACCTCAGCTGCTGCACATATTGCTCTTCTCTCTACCTCCTAATTTCACCTGAATCTCTCCTGGGCAATGATTTCCAGATAATAGAATAATGCCAGAGCCTGATGGAACTCCATCGCTGGCTGTGACTGCTTGGATCTGCAGTGAAATCAGAACACAGTGGACTTAATGTGGCCAAATTCACCAGTTTGTGGCATTGTCTTTTGTCAGCATTTTCTCTCCAAGAAGAGCAATTCCAACCTCCCCAGTCTATTTTCAGAACTGAACATGCTCAACCCTGGAGCCATTCTTGTCACTCTCTTCTGCACCCTCTCTAATTTGTTCACATCCTTTCTATAGTATGGTTACACAACATTGCAGGTGAGGTCTAACTGGCATCTTATACAATAGCATCAGAAAATACTGGAGGATTGCAGCAGATCGCAGAGTGAAACAGAGTTAATGTTCCATGTTGCATTGGTCCTTTTACAAGATTGGCAGGATCAACAAAAGCACAAAAATGGAAGACTGAATGACATAAGTGGTTAAAGAATTGACAGCTGGTTAGAGAGACTTACGGGGGATACCAACAATAGCCAAGATAGGATAGTAAAAGTGCTGAATAATCTTCAGTCCATAATGTGCCCGATTTTCCAATGTATTCCATTGCGAATCCACAGACATCATGTAAAGCCAGTAGTTTAGATCCCTGCTCATTAACGTAACATTCCAATCGGCTGTTCTCAGACTCTGATCCATTGTTGGAATATTCCAGTCGAGTCTACTCGGATTCTGATCTCTCCTCTCCCTGTCTCCGGGGCTGCGGACCTGTCAGTGATGGAGGTGATACTCCCACTGACACTCTGGTTAACACATGGAGAGAATTCCCATATTAATAGAAGTGGGCAATCCTCCAAGTGAGATCTATGGAGACTGACATTAATTACAGTCACTGAACAAACAGAGCTCAGCTAACCCCTTCCAAACCAATCTTTTCAACATCACAAGGTAAAGCATTAACCTGGCCTGGCTGGGACATAATAGGAGTTCTAGAAGAAAAGATGGATGAAAGAAGTAGACTGGCTAACATTGTTTATGACTCCATGGCTGTAGAGGGCTGTAGGCCTGTAAGTGTCCCATCCAGAAGACAGGCCTGAAAGTAAACTAATCTAAATCAGTCTGACTACTTTATAGTTTAATTTTAACTATATTTAAATTTAAGAATGGTTGGACTAATAAAATGGCTGAAGTTAACCCACATGATTAAAGTTTTCGGGCAGTTTGAAAATGAATGCAGGACAATACTCGGGTGGCACGGTGGTTAGCACTGCTGCCTCACAGCACCAGGGACCCGGATCTGATTACTCACTTGGGTCATTGTCTGTGTGGAGTTTGCTCACACTCCCCATGTCTGCATGGGTTTCCTCTGGGTGCTCTGCTTTCCTCCCACAGCCCAAAGATGTGTGGGTTAGGTGGATTGGCCATGCTAAATCGTTCCTCAGTGTCAGGGGAGTGAGCAGAGTAAATGCGTGGGGTTATGGGAACAGGGCCTGGGTAGGATTGAGGTCAGTGCAGATTCAATGAGCCGAATATCCTCCTTCTGCAGTGCAGGATTCCATGAAATTCTATGAATACATCATACCCCCAGATGGTAACACTCTTTGCCTCTTACAAACATTTCTGCCAATCCGACATTGTTGATTTGCAGATGGCAGATCTGCACCAACCAGCCATGGCAAAGACAGAGCCATTTGTGACTCCATGGCAGAGATTCTCTCAAAAAATTCAAAGTTCCCAAGATGTGGGAAAACAGGAATAAATCCCATTAGTCGTATTTAGCATGATTTCCAGACTTATTTTCTAACACAGTGTGTATCACAGAACACCCTCACGTGACTCACACTGGTCACGCCTAACAAATTTGATTGAACTTTTTGAGCACGTAACCAAGTATGTGGATGAAGGTGGTGTGGTTGATGTAGTTTATATAGAGTTCAACAAAGCCTTTAAGAAAATCCCACCCGGGAGACTTATTCAGAAGGCTAATGCGCATGGGATACAGGGTGATTTGGCAAGACGGATTCATAATTGGTAGGAAACAAAGGGTAATGACAGACAGCTGTTTTAGTGACTGGAGGCCAGTGGCCAGTGGCATATCACAGAGATTTGTGCTGGATCCCCTACTGTTCATCCTTGATCTAAATGACTTTGTGGAGGATAGGATCAGTATGCTGATGATACAAAGAACAAAGAACAAAACAGCACATGAAACAGGCTGTTTGGCCCAACGAGCCCACGCCGCCAGCTCAATGTTCCCAACTCTACCCGTGATCCCTGTCTATGTTTATAGATCCACTGTCTATGTTTATGATGCAAAGATTGATCGAGTGGCTAACAGTTATATTGAGGTTGAGGCTCACATTGCCACCCGCTTGATAGTGGGGAGATGCGTGGGGCTCCTGAACATGCAATTCAGGTTTTCGGACCAATCTAGTGGGGCCCTACCATGCAGCCCACTGATTTCCTCCCACATTGTGGTGGTGTGCTGTGTGCTTCACAACCTGGCACAGCAGCGAAGAGTCCTTTGGGAGGAGGAGGAGGAGGAAGACTTGGAGGCTGACCAGGCAGGCATAGCTGGGGAGGAGGCAACCCAGTAAGAGGAGGAGGAAGAAGAGGAGGAGGTGGACAATGCCAAGCAATACTATCGGGATGCGGGAGAGCTGGCAGGAAGAATCAGGCATGTAAGGAAAGAGAGGGTGGCACAGTAGCACAGTGGTTAGCCCTGCTGCTTCACAGCACCAAGGACCCCGGGTTCGATTCGCGACTTGGGTCACTGTCTGTGTGGAGTTTGCACATTCTCCTCATGCCTGCATGGGTTTCCTCCGCATGCTCTGGTTTCCTCCCACAGTCCAAAGATGTGAGGGTTAGACTGAGTGGCCATGCTAAAAATTGCCCCTTCATGTCCTGAAATGCATAGGTTTAAGAGATTCGTGGGTAAATATGTAGGGATAAGGGGGTAGGGCCTGGGTGGGATTGTGGTCGGTGCAGACTCGAAGGGCCAAATGGCCTCTTTCTGCACTGTAAAGTTTCTATGATTCTCTGAGGCCATAATCACCAGGCACTTTGCTCACTGGGGGCTGGCGTTTCTGCCTGTGGGTTCATTCCCTCTACTATCTCCTGCAACATTGAAACACAAGGGTGATGGGCTTGGGTACGCTGTATCAGTGAGTTTCTTTCGCAGGCAGGAAGGTGAAGAAGACTCACGAAGCACCATTGTGATGATGTCCTGGCGCAACTGAGTCTGAATCTTACCTGAACTCCGCGTGTATGCTGGCACCATGTCTGTGTAGTGCCGAAGGGATCTGTAAATCCCGAACAGAGCCCTGGGATAGGGGAGAGGAAGAACGGTTCATGGGTTCCGGGGAACCAATGGCTTTATTTTCTCAATGACACAGTGCTGAGGAGTCTCCCCAACTGATATCAACATGAAGCATCCCTCCAGAAACCATCAGAGTAAACCCATTCCTATTCGAGGCAACTCTTGAGACAAATTACCTCGAGGTTGGTGGTGAAAACAAATTTCTTGTTTACAATAGATGTGTCTAAATAATAAGTTTCAACATGAAAATTTGTGAACAGAACAAGTTAAGGTGCTCAAAAATCTATCGAGCTAGTGCAACCCTTCACCTGTGCCTTCTTAATGCAACAACAACTTCCTAATCTTACATAAACTACCATTCCATCTTTGTGTCTCCCCAGAATGGAGGGGGCCAGCTGCCTACCTCAGCCTGTGGCCTGTGATACGCTTGGTGAGTGTCCTCTGGATGCCTGAATCTTAAGAGTCTTGACTGGATTCCAGGCATCTGAAAACCCCCTGTTTGAATGACACCTTATTTATCCCGCTGCCCCTCAGATGCCCCAGTGTCAGGAAGTGGGGAGTCAGAAGGTGTAACATAGCTACAGTTTCCTGGCTGGAAGGCCCCGGCATGATCTCGAGCCCTTGCTCCTCCTTGGGGTTCCTGAGGATCCCCTGGCTCACTCCTTGCGATGATGGTGCTTCTGCAGTGAGCTCCAGAAGCTCCAGCATCACCCGGTCCTGCCAGTCCTGGATGACCGCCTGCTTCCTATCCATGGTGGTTGAGCTCTTGGTGATGGCCACCTGAGTTGGGGGCCACCTATTAATGGCAGTGGCAAGTACCGTTTGAGTCTTGGCCAAGCTGTGCTGTCCCTCAGCCATGACACTCTGTGACTGCACTCTCAAGGGCTGCAGGCATAGCCTGCTGCGTCTCAGCGCTGTCCCACTAGGTCTCCTGCATGCACTCTCAGCCATGGGCTGCAGAATCTCAATAAGCTTGTTGAAGTCCTCAGCTGTGGGTCTTCTGTGACACAGCCGTCGCTTGTAAGTTAGCATCATGGTGAGGATCCCCTATCCCAGGCTTTCCATCGTAGGCACCACCTTAACAGTGTTGGCCTGGGAACCATGCAAAACAGACAATAGCTGGTCCACCTGAAAGCTTTGGGACTCCTTCCAACAGCCTTGCTGTGCGTCCAGTGTGGCTGTCAGCCCCTCCTGCATTCCCTGGCTTTGTTGCTGCATCTCCAAAAGCTGAGAAGAAGTGATGCCAGAACCCAGCATGTAGCCTGGGGCTTGCTGGGTTCGTGTCTCCGGCAGGCACCCCCTCTCCCCACCCCCGAGCCAGAGGCCCCAGACGTTCCCTCCTCCACCCAATATACATTAGTAGATGTGTCGTGCTCACCAGAGAGTGACCCAGGTGCCTCACCATTAGCTGGACCCACCACTATGAGAGTACCTAGGATGGTGAGTTGGGAGGTCGAAGCCTCGATTCCAGATGGTGCTGCTGGTTCCAGACCAGCTCCTGCAACACAGGACACAAGGTTAAGCGCAAAGTACGGAGAAGAATCCGGGGTGCCAGAAAGTTACTTGACATTTCTCCATCCAACATAGAAGAAAGTACAAAGAAAATTACAGCACTGGAACAGGCCCTTCAGCCCTGCAAGCCTGCAGTGACCATGCTGCTGATCTGAATTGTAACCCCCTTCCCTTCCACAGTCCATATCCCCCTCTATCCCCATCCATTCATGCATTTGCCTCTTAAAAATTCACTATTGTACCTGCTTCCATGACCTCCCCTGACGGAAAATTACAGTCACCTACCATCCTCGGTGTAAATCAACATGCCTCATACATCTCTAAACCTTGTCCCTCACATCTTAAATCTGTGCCCCTCGTAATTGAGTCACAGGTGCTCACTTCTCAATCCAGCCCAACCACGATGTGGCTGACAGTTTGGGTATCATCCATCCTTTCCGGCCGGCTCCAGACCCGCTGCTAAAAGACGGTGAGGATCCTGAGGTCAGGGTCACCAGGCCCTGTCTGTACCCTCTGCTGACAGGTATGGGAGTTCTCTCTCCTGTGGGGACAAGACGGAGCCATGAAAGAAACGGTGACATGATTCCTGGAAGTATGAGGCTGTGCCCCTCAGAGGACAAGCCCAGTGATACTCTTGGAGAGGAGGAAGATGGTGCTTGTGTGTCAGGGACTGGAAGCATGTGGGTGGGACGATCTGGCTGCTTTGGAGGGAAGATGCAAGATGGGGGTTTGGCACTTCCCCTGCTGCCTGGATGAGGTCATTGCTCTTGCAATGCTGCTTTGCTGTTCTGGAGACCAGAGCCACGGCACTGTCTGAGGCAGCTACTGCCTCCCAGGCAACCATCTCCCCTGGGTCTGCATCCTGCCGAGGGGGAAGGGGGTTCCCTGCTGCAACATTCAGTAACCTGCTGAGGTCGTGCTTTTTGAATCTGGGCCCTGGCTTTCTACTTTTTCCTGCACTGCTTGTCCATCTTTGGGTTTCTAATGGAGCTGTCTCTCATTACAGCAGATCAGCTGCAGGCAGTTGGAGAGAGAATTCCAGCAAGTTAAATGCAGTTTCCTTGTTAGCATAGAGGGAAAGGCAAGTGCGCACTTGCAGTGTGCTGATGGAGTGGGATGTGGGATGAATGTGTGTTTCTGTGATGGTTAGGCGCAGGAGAGAGAAAGGGAGGTGTCAGATAGCCATTGAAGTCAGTGGGAGAGGGAGACCTTGTGCAGGTGGCTGCTGGGTGGAGGAAAGGGTAGCGGGAGGGAGGGGTAGGGACTGCTGCCATTCTGCCTGCGATCTATGGTGGGGGTGGAGTGGGGTGCATGATCTGTCTGAACAGTCGGACAGTGGGGGATATGGGGGTCAATAATGTTATCGGGGGCAATCTCTGTGGGGTTCGGAGGAGGCATTATCCAGCCCGGGAGGGATGTGTGAGAGGAACAGCATTATTTCATTTTGTGCATGTGCAGTTGCAGGCTTTGATTGAAGCTGCAGGGTTTTGGGCGAGTTAAGCCCCACCCACGGACTTCTGCAGAGTGAATCGGACTTGCTCAAAATTGTGCGGGCAGAGTTTGTATGGGGGGAGGGGGGTGCTAAAAGCATGCCCAAAAGAAATCCTCCCAGTTTCAAATCCACTCAGCACTCAGACATGAAATGGTAAAATACTGCTCTGCAGCGCGTTTCTCTAAATGAATGTTTATCTTTTTTTAATATTAACAAGTTGCCAGGGATTTACAAAGAGAATAGTAATAGCATCAATTGAGAAATATCAAAAGGCTTTTAAACTTTCCTGCTCTTTTACTCTTGAGTTTGTTATTTTTGTACAGACAGTCCATTAAGAACTGCATACCACTACTTATCTGTATATGAATACACTATGTTAAAACAGCTCATATATCTAAATGTTGGATGTAGTCCCACCCTATACACACTGAGGGAGGAATTCCATTTCATCCTTTACCTTCATTGGCAGATTTAATTGTGTGGGATCAGCTGACTCAATTTTTTTGGGGGATCATGAGAGACAGCAGTAAGTTTTCTTAGGGCTTGTGATAGAGTAAACTTTTATAGAAATAGATCCTGTACAGGTGGGCCAGGTCACAGGAGCAGGTATTCACTTATTTTTAATACATCCAGTCCCGCATCCAGCCTCACTTTAAATGAAGCAGAACGGAAACTACAAGATATATTGTGTATTGAGAATAGAAGAGGTGCTGGAAAACAGTTGGGCATGAACAATTGTCCACACTCGGTAGATATAACGAACCAAATTGGTCTGGGTCCACCCTTCCACAGCGAGAATCAGACTCACTTTCAATGTTTGATATTGCTTCAGGGCGAAGCACACTTATCTAACACTCAGTGGCACTCATTGAAGATCAGTAATGAGATGGTTGCCATCCACACAGTTGTGCGACAAAACAGGATAGCATTTGACTTCATATTGGCAACTAAGGATGAAAGATGTGTTTTAATTGGATCAAAATGTTGCACATACTTACCAGAGACTTCAGAGAGCATAATTAATTTGGTTGCACACGTTCAGAAGGACTTCGAGAAACTTAAAGAACCAACATCTTCTTCTCTGAGGATCTGCGGAACTGATTGCAAGGGATAGTATTTTTCTCCATTTTCATTCCAATGATCATTATAATTGTGCACATGTTCACATATTGCTCTTCTTTGACACCAAAGTCAATGACGAGTACAGCAGCAGCAGTGGTATCAATCGAAGAGGACAAGAAGATGTCCCGATGACTTCGTGCTCCGCTGGTTTGTAAGAAGATGTGTTGCTAGACAGGTGTTTGATGGCCTATGTGAGATAATATTACCTTTTCTTTATGATTTTTAAGTGTTACTGAGATTATGATTTATACACAATTACATACATTCGATATGTTATTAGTGATGACATCCAGGTTACGAAGGAAGAAATATCTACTTCAATGCAAGGAGCATCTGGAATAAGTAGGTGAACTTGGAACATGGATTGGTACTTGGGACTACAGTATTAGGGCCATTACGGAGACATGGTTAGAACAGGGACAGGAATGGTTGTTGGAAGTTCTGGGATACAGGTATTTCTGTAAGAGTAGGGAAGGTGGTAAGAGAGGTTGAGGAGTAGCATTGTTAATCAAGGATAGTTTAACGGCTGCTGAAAGGCAGTTCAAAGGGGATCTGCCTACTGGATTAATATGGGCTGAAGTTAGAAATAGGAAAGGAGGTCATGTTGTTAGGAGTTTTCTATAGGCCTCCAAATAGTAATAGAGATGTGGAGGAGAAAGTTGCAAAGCAGATTATGGATAATTCTGGAGGTCACAGGGTAGTTATAATGGGTGACTTTAACTTTCCAAATATTGATCGGAACCTTTATAAGTTGAATAGCTGGGATGGATCAGTTTTTGTGCAGGGTGTGCAGGAGGGTTTCCTAACACAATATGTGGATAGGCCAACAAGAGGTGGGGCCACATTGGACTTGGTACTGGGTAATGAACTGGGCCAAGTGTTAGATTTGTTTGTGGGAGAGCACTTTGGAGATAGTGACCAGAATTCATTGTCTTTCAGCATTGTAATGGAGAGGTATAGGGCCATATAGTAGGGCAAGGCTTATAATTGGGGGAGGGGTAATTATGATGTGATTAGGCAAGAATTAGGGAGCATGATATGGGAACAGAAACTGTCAGGGAAAGTGAGAAATGAAAAGTGGAGCTTGTTCAAGGAACAAATACTGCGTGCCCTTGATGGGTATGCCCCTGACAGGCAGGGAGGAAATGTCCAAATGTGGGAAAGAAAAGGAAGCAAGGTTAAGAAAGTAAGATTCAGTTGGGTCGCTTGAGGATTTCAAGGTAGCAAGGAATGAACTAAAAGAATTCCTGAGGAGAGCAAGGAGCGGGCATGAGATGTCCTTGCTGGGTCAGATACTCTTATGTGAGAAATAAAAGAATGACCAGGGTGAGGTTAGAACTGGTCAAGGATAATAGTGGGAACTTGTGCATGGAGTAAAAAGAATTAGGAGAGGTGATGAATGAATAGTTTTCTTCAGTGTTTACCAAGGAGAGAGGCCATATTTTTAAGGATGAGAGTGTGGTACCGGCTGATAGGCTGGAGGAGATAGACTTTCTGAGAGAAGATGTATTAACAATTTTGAAAAACCTGAGGGACGATAAGTCCTTGGGACACATGGGATATATGTTAGGGTCCTTTGGAAGGAAACGGATGTGATTCTAGAGCATTTGGCTTTGATCTTTGGGTCCTCACTGTCCACAGAGGTAGTGCCAGAGGACTGGAGAATGTTGTTCCTCTCTTCAAGAAAGGAAATAAGAATGACCCTGGTAATTATGGACTGGTCAGTTTTACCTCGGTAGTTGGTAAGTTAATGGAGAAGTCCTGAGGGATAGGATTTATGATCATTTGGAAAGATGCGGCTTAATCTGGGATAGCATGGATTCATGAATGGTAAGTCTTGCCTCACAAATTTGATTGAATTTTTTGAGGCGGTAACTAAGTGTATAGATGAAGGTAGAGCAATTGATGTCGTATACATGGATTTTAGAAAGGCGTTTGATAAGGTTGCCAATAGTAGACTCATGAAGAAAGTAAGGAGATGAGAGATCGAGGGAAATTTGGCCAATTGGATAAGTAACTGGCTGTCTTGTAGAAGACAGAGGGTGATGGTTGATGGAAAATTTTCAGACTGGAGACCAGTTACCAGCGGTGTACCACAGGGATCAGAACTGGTTTCTCTGCTATTTGTGATTTTTATCAATGACTTGGAAGAGGAGGCTGAAGGATGGGTCAGTAAACTTTCTGATGGTACCAAGATTGTTGGAGTTGTGTTTGAAGTGGAAGGCTGTTGTAAACTGCAGAGACATTGATAGGATGCATAGCTGGACAGATAAGCGGCAGATGGAGTTAGCATTATTATAGTGTGTTAGCGTTTATTAACAGCGATTTGCGTTTAAGAGCCTTGAGGTTATGCTGCAACTATATAGGATTTTGGTGAGGTAGAAAAGTCAGCAATGATTCATGTATTTAAAATGTGTTTAAAAACTCAATAAATATGTTGAAAAATCTTAAAGATTTGTTCAATTCTGTTACTGCATCCATAGATCATAGAACAGTACAGCACAGTACAGGTCCTTCAACCCTCAATGTTGTATCAAGCTTTGTCCAAATCCAAGATCAAGCTCTCCCACTCCCTATCATTCTGGTGTGCTCCATGTGCCTATCCAGTTCTCGCCACTTCACCATAAGAAGAATGTGGAAGCATTGTAGAGAGTGCAGCAGAGATTTACCAGGATGTTGCCTGGTTTGGAAGATAGGTCTTAGGAAGGAGCTGGGGCTTTCTTTTTAGAGCGGAGGAAGATGAGAGACAAATTAATAGAGATTTATAAGATGATGATAGATAGAGTGGACGTGCAGAGATTATTTCCTTGGGTGGATGTAGCTGTGACTAGGGGGCATGAGTATAAGGTTCAGGATGGGAGATATAGAAGGGTTGTCCAAAGTAAGTTCTTTACTTAGAGAGTGGTTGCAGTGTGGAGTCGGACACTTCAGGAACTTTCAAACGGTTATTGGATAGGCACATGGAGCACACCAGAATGATAGGGAGTGGGATAGCTTGATCTTAGTTTTGGACAAAGCTTGACACAACATTGAGGACTGAAGGGCCTGTACTGTGCTCTACTGTCCTATGATCTATGTTCTATGAAATCAAGACTCCACTCACTCTTTAGGATTTAAGTATTTACTGGCCTAGCATTGGGCAAACCAATGGCTTGGAGAGAGATTGAAGTGGGAAGTTCCTGATTATTTAGTAAGGTACATAACAATATGTTTAGACACTAAGAAGATTATCAGCCAAGTGTTAAATGATCCTTGAAACAAAGTTAGTAAGCCAATAAGATGAATTATTTATGTATACATGGATGCAGTAACAGAATTGAAAAAATCTTTAAGATTTTACGAAATATTTATTGAGTTTTTGAACACATTTTAAATACATGAATCATTGCTGACTTGAGTGGAATGCAGATTACAGTAAAGGATGATGCTAAAGGCGAAGAGACCCCCATAGTTAGCAAAATTCTTGCCAGAATTGCGAGGGACACAAATTGCAACATTATAAACTGGCTCAATTCATTGTCTGGACTCAGGACAAGGATGTGCCCGGATGCACGACCAGCTGTTCATGCAGGTTGGCAATGATCTGGTGGGATAAACCACTTTCATCCCTGTAGCAAGCATCTAAGGTAACCAGGCAACTAGGAGGTGACTTTAACCAAATTTGGAGTCAGCAGCCAGATCAAGTGGCTGAATGAGATATGATTATACTGGATGGTAGAGCGGCTGGGGTGAATGTCAGAGATTATTACTGATGTGTGTCTATTAGGTGTAATTGATATTAACGTAATGTAAGGCAGGAATAATTGATTAGAAGATCTATCATTGATCTAAACATTAGATTCACCAGAGAGATTCTGCCACTCTATCCCAGGGCTGCTTAACCCATTTGGTGACCAATGAGCAGTTGCATGTTGAGTTTTTGTTAAATAAATACTACAATTTTTATACAGAGATATCTGTCTCATGTGTTTTTTATTGTCTTAATTAAAGACAGTACCGGCCATCTGAATTTACCCCGCAACACCATTGAAATCAATGGTCATTTGGAAACTAACGAATTCCAGTTAGAAAGAACCATTTCCAACCTAAACAAAGACAGTTACATCGATACGAATGAATAGCGTAAATTGGATAAATTTACTGAGAGATATGGCTGCAAATAAACAGCAGGAAATCTCTGAAAGGAACAAGTCACTCCATCTACCAGAAGTACACTCCATGAGAAAAAGTGAGAGGGATCCATCCGTGACTCATTCTTTAGAGATGGCATTGTATTGGAAGATCATGCTTATAACATTGCAAAAATATGAGAGTAATGGAGTATTGGGAGCACTTAGAAACCAGCAAAAGGTGACCAAACAGGAGTATTGATAAATATAATCATGGAGTCATATAGTGCAGAAGAAGCCCTTCAGCTCATCCTGTCTGCACCAAAAACAATTCCACCCAGGCCCCATCCCTGTAACCACATTTATTTATCATACTGGTCTCTGTGCAACTAAGGGGCGATTTAACATGTCCAGTCAACCAAAATCACACATCTTTGGTATATAGGGAGAAAACAGAGCACCTGGAAGAATTCATGCAGACACAGGGAGAATGTGGCAAACTTTACACAGACAGTGACCCAAGACCAGAATTGAAGGCTGGTCCCAGGCATTGTGAGGCAGTTGTGCTAACCACTGTGCCATCGTGCCGTCCTTAGTGGTAAAGGTTAAATATAGAATAAACCAACCAAGGATCTAAAAGAGGTCACAAGAGCAATATTAGTATATAGCCCTGTTTACCAAAACTAAGGAGATGTTGAGGGGTGGAGTGGTAAAGGGAATAATGGGGGGAATCAATAGATGTAAATTACCTTGATTTATAAAAGGCAATTACAAAGTGTCACACAAATGGTTAAGAGGCAAGATGATTGTGCATAGATTTGGAGGTATTATATTAGCATGCATCGAGGATTGGTTGACAGACAGGAAGCAGAGAACGTTCATGTTTCTTTCATGTTGCCATTGATGGTATTCCTCAAGGGTTCGTACTGGGCTCTTAGCCATTTACAATGTGTATTAATAGAACAAAGAACAAAGAACAAAACAGCCCGGGGAACAGGCCCTTTGGCTCAGCGAGCCCGCGCCACTACCCCGATGTTCCCACCTCTACCCGCGTTCCTTGTCCATGTTTATAGATCTATGGATTAAAAACCAAATTTGAGACAATTTAGGGAGAATTTGTTATGCCAATAAGCCTAAGAGCACATCTTTGGGATGTGGGAGGAAACCGGAGCGCTCGTAGAAAACCCACGCAAGGATGGGGAGAATACACAAACTCCCTCAGAGACAGGCCCAAATCCATGTATCTGCACAGCACAGTGATAGTCACTGAGCTGTCATGTTGCCCATCAAATGGTCCAGGTCAAGTGTACACTAACGATGTGAAGCACTAAGACAATCTCAAAAAAGATGCAAGACCAGCCCTCTCATGACCCATCGCATTTATGCCCCTCGTTAGACAACAAGGTGGACCAAAGCACCTGTAGGATAAAAACAAGTACATCAATATCATTATCTATTTACACACTTCCCAGGGACTCCCAAGGCTCATGATCCCCATTTTAAATCAGTTTTCTATACCCCTCCATTCCCATTCTGTTCATGTGCCCATCTAAGTATTTCTTAAATAAATCCAGAGTACCTGCCTCCACCACTTTACTTGGCAGTGCATTCCATACCCCCACCACCCTCTGTGTGAAAAAACTCACTCTAGCATCAGAGATGCATCTAAATGTGCTGGTGATGAAAAGCCCAAAGGGAAGGTATGTAGTGAGGAGGACACAGAGAGAGGCATCAAAGAGATATAGACAAATGAATCAACTGAGGAACAAGATAGATTATAATCTATGGAAATGTGAAGTTATTAATAGAAAATCCAATTCTTTCAAAGAGTGAGAAACTTTTGATTTTCAAAGAGACTTGGGATCACTTAAACCGGAATGTAAACATTTAACAGGCAGGGGCCGCAGGTAATGAGGAATGCAAATGAGGAATGAATGAATATTGACTTCTATTGTCAAGGATTTGTGTACAGGAATAAAGAAGACTTGCTTCAGTTGTACAGGGTTTTGATAATAATATATAAGGAATATTTTTGAAGCTTTAGTATTGACATTTAAACCAATGGGGGAGGAACAGTGAAGGTTCATTAAACTAGTGTCTCAGATGAAGGGGTTGTCTTATGATGAAGGGACACTTCAGCATATTCTTCAACTGCTCTCTGAACTTTGCCTGGGTCACAGCGTAAATGCAAGTGTTCGTGCAGCAACTCAAGAGTTGCAACATGAAACCCAGGTCGAGCACCGAAGCATGGAGAAAAATAGATTGATGACCCAAACTTTTCATTCGGTACCATATAAAATAAAACATTAACAGTGCCCATAAGATGATGAAATTGCCCGAGATAACAAAGAGTAGAATTATGGATTTCCTGCGATTCTCCATCTCTGGGTCTCTGGAACTGTCTTCATTGCTGTGAGTCCGTAGTCTCTTGCGAACTCTGCTGCTCACTATAATGTGTCTGACAGTGAATCCGTTGAGGAACAAAATCAGGATAAATGGGACTGCTGGATTTAGAATGTAATGGAGGAACTCAATTGTTCCCCAGGTTTGGGATACTTGAACACGGAATGACATGTCACAAAACCAAGTACTGATCCTCACCCTGTACTGAGGCAGGAACATAAAATACCAGAAAATATTCTTTAAGCAGCTCAGCACAGTCACTGTTCCCAGAACCACAGTTGCTGTTTTCTTACTGCAGTATTTACTTTTCAGCTTCTGGCAACAAATGGCAACAAATCGATCAAAGGTGAAAGTGACGGTGAAATAGACAGAACAGTCAGTAACTGCATAGAGCAGGACAGCGTGGATATTACACAGGGGGACGGATGTCCGGAAATAAAACCGGTCATCAAAAATAATCAAAATGTGTCTCAATATCAAGTCAAAGATAATCACCAGTAGATCAGTTACTGCCATGGCAACCAGGTAGTGAGTGATACATTTGGAGAGACCGCACTTTCCCCGGGAGAGGATCGTAACCGTCACTAAGTTAACTGTGAGAAGAGAAAAATCAAACATCAGGCTAGGAACAAAGGTATCAGTTTTATTGAGGTTTTACTGAGATCCTCAATTGTGTTGCTCTATCCATTGATTTATTCCATGAATGTTTTTGAAGGAACAAATGGGAAGACCATTTAATAAGGTGGAATATGGGAGTCCTTAAATGCGTATGTGATGCTATTGAAATTGTTCAACTAAATGTTGACTTTAATCCAATCTTACTTTCTTACTTTCAATTCTTCCAATCTTACTTTCTATTCTTCCTGGAGTGAAACATTTCTTTTGAAATGATTACATTGCTGTGGCGTCAATATTGCACAGTAGTAAGAACTGCTGCCTCAGAGGGCCCGAGACATGGATTCAACTCCTGGCTTGAGTCACTATCGGTGTGTACATTCACCCCCTAGCTGCATGGGTTTCATCTGGGTGCCCCACTTTCCTGCCTCATTCCAAAGATGTGCAGGTTAGGTGGATTGGCCATGCTAAATTGACCCGAGTTTCAGAGGGATTAGCAGGCTAAAAATGTGGGATCATGGGAATAGTGTGGGATTGTTGACGGTGCAGGATTGATGGCCCAAATGGCCTCCTTTTGTACTGTAGGGATTCTATGATTCTAAATACCCCTCGTGATGATGATGTTTCAGGTGCTGGAACCTCTGGTCAGAAGATACTGACTACTGACCGTCTGACAATATTTAACCCCTGTCATTTTCTACTAGCTACAACAACAACTTGCTGTCACAGATACAGTGAGAGTCCAAAGTGAAAAAAAATCACAGAATCCCTACAGTACAGAAGGAGGCCATTCAGCCCATTGAGTCTGCATCAACCACAATTCCACCTAGGACCTTCACACATATCCTGATGATCCCCCTGACACTAAGAGACAATTTAGCATGGCCAATCAACCTAGTCCGCACATCCTTGGACTGTGGGAGGAAATTTTAGCCCCCAGAAGATATTCACATGGCCACCCAAGTGACACAGAAATCTCTGCACCATGTTAATGATGTGATTGGAAGGTTTGTCTCTTGAGCTTTGTATTTATCTCAATCAGAGGGAGAGATGCTAATACTTTGACATTAGTTATTTGATGCAGTTTCAATTGTAGTCCATACAGCATCTCCTCCACCCCTCAACCAGCTCCACCCTCACACGGAAAATCACCGCAGCTGCTGCACATATTGCTCTTCTCTCTCCCTCCTAATTTCACCTGAATCTCTCCTGGGCAATGATTTCCAGACAATGGAATAAAGCCGGAGCCTGATGGAACTCCGTCCCTGGTTGCAAGTGCTTGGATCTGCAGTGAAATCGCAACACAGTGCCTCTCCAGTGAACTAAGTGTGCCCAAATTCATTGGTTTGTGGCATTGCCTTTTGTTAGCTTCTTCTCCGCAAGGAGAGCAGTCCCAACCTCTCCGGTCTATTATCAGAACTGAACATGCTCAACCCTGGAATTATTCTTGTAACTCTCTTCTGCACCCTCTCTAATTTGTTCACATTCTTGCTATAGTATAGTGCTCAGAATGTTACACAACATTCCAGCTGAGGTCTAACTGGCATCTTATACAAAATACTGGAGGATTGCAGCAGATTGCAGAGTAAAACATTGTTAATGTTCCATGTTGCATTGATCCTTTTACAAGATTGGCAGGATCAATAAAAGCACAAAAATGGAAGACTAAATGACATAAATGGTTAAAGAATTGACAGCTGGTTAGAGAGACTTACGGGGGATGCCAACAATAGCCAAGATAGGATAGTAAAAGTGCTGAATAATCTTCAGTCCAGAATGGATCCGATTTTCCAATGTATTCCATTGCGAATCCACAGACATCATGTAAAGCCAGTAGGTTAGAGCCCTGCTCATTGACGTAACATTCCAATTGGTTGTTCTCTGACTCTGATCCATTGTTGGAATATTCCAGTCGAGTCTCCTCGGATTCTGATCTCCACTCTCCCTGTCTCCAGGGCTGCGGATTCCTCTCAGTGATGGAAGTGATACTCCCACTGACACTCTGGATAACACATGGAGAGAATTCCCATATTAATAGAAGTGGGCAATCCTCCAAGTGAGATCTATGGAGACTGACATTAATTACAGTCACTGAACAAACAGAGCTCAGCTAACCGCTTCCAATCCAATCTTTTTAACATCACAAAGTAAAGCATTAACCTGGCCTGGCTGGGACATAATAGGAGTTCCAGAAGAAAAGATGGATGAAAGAAGTAGACTGGCTAACATTGTTTATGACTCCATGGCTGGAGAGGGCTGTAGGCCTGTAAGTGTCCCATCCAGAAGACAGGCCTGAAAGTAAACTAATCTAAATCAGTCTGGCTACTTTATGGTTTAATTTTAATTATATTTAAATTTAAGAATGGTTGGACTAATAAAATGGCTACAGTTAACCCACATGATTAAAGTTTTCGAGCAGTTTGAAAATGAATGCAGGACAATACTCGGGTGGCACGGTGGTTAGCACTGCTGCCTCACAGCACCAGGGACCCGGGTCTGATTACTCACTTGGGTCATTGTCTGTGTGGAGTTTGCTCACACTCCCCATGTCTGCATGGGTTTCCTCTGGGTGCTCTGCTTTTCTCACACAGCCCAAAGGTGTGTGGGTTAGGTGGATTGGCCATGCTAAATCGTTCCTCAGTGTCAGGGGAGTGAGCAGAGTAAATGCATGGGGTTATGGGAGCAGGGCCTGGGTCGGATTGAGGTCAGTGCAGACTCAATGAGCCGAATATCCTCCTTCTGCAGTGCAGGATTCCATGAAATTCTATGAATACATCATACCCCCAGATGATAACACTCTTTGCCTCTTACAAACATTTCTGCCAATCCGACATTGCTGATTTGCAGATGGCAGATCTGCACCAACCAGCCATGGCAAAGACAGAGCCATTTGTGACTCCATGGCAGAGATTCTCTCAAAAAATTCAAAGTTCCCAAGATGTATGGTTTCGTTGGGTGCCCGCTTCGGCCTGATTCCAAAGAAATGTGCAGGTTAGGCGGACTTGGCCATGCGAAATTGACCCGAGTGTACAGAGGGATTAGCAGGCTAAAAATGTGTGGATCATGGGAATAGTGTGGGATTGTTGACGGTGAGGATTGATGGCCCAATGCCTCCTTTGTACTGTAGGAATCTATGATTCAAATACCCTTAGTGATGATGAGTGTTCAGGGTGGCTGGAACCTACTGTCAGAAGCTACTGACTATGAAATTCATACACTGACCAATATTGAACCCCGTCATATTTATACTAGCTACAACAACAAACTTGCTGTCAGTACAGGGAGAGTCCAAAGTGTAAAAAAAAAAAATCACAGAATCCCTACAGTACAGAAGGAGGCCATTCAGGACCATTCAGTCTGTAATAACCACAGGTTCCACCTAGGACATATTCTTGTGAACTTCACAATATCCTGATGACTCCCTGCCACTAAGAGGCAATTTAGCAGGCCAATCAAACACTAATACGCACATTCGTTGGGATGTGGGAGGAAATGTAGCCCCGCAGAAGTATTAACATGGCAACCAAGTGACACAGAATCTCCTGCACCATGTTTAATGATGTGATTGGAAGGTCTGTCTCTTGAGCTTTGTATTTATCTCAATCAGAGGGAGAGATGCTAACACTTTGAATTTAGTTATTTGATGAAATTTTAATTGTAGTCCATACAGCATCTCCTCCACCCCTCACCCAGAACCACCCCCACACGGAAAATCACCGCAGCTGCTGTACACCTTGCTCTTCTCTCTCCCTCCTAATTTCACCTGGATCTCTCCTGGTCAATAATTTCCAGACAATGGAATAAAGCCAGAGCCTGATGGAACTACATCCCTTTTTGCGACTGCTTGGATCTGTAGTGAAATCAGAACACAGTGCCTCTCCAGTGAACTTAGTGTGGCCAAATTCAATGCTTTGTGGCATTGCATTTTGTTAGCTTCTTCTCCCCAAGGAAGAGAACCTCTCCAGTCTATTTTCAAAACTGAACATGCTCAACACTGGAACTAGTCTTGTAGCTCTCTTCTGCACCCTCTCTAATTTGTTCACATCCTTCCTATAGTATAGTGCTCTGAATGTTACACAACATTTCAGCTGAGGTCTAACTGGCATCTTATACAATAGTATGAGAAAATACTGGAGGATTGCAGCAGATCGCAGAGTGAAACATTGTTAATGTTCCATGTTGGATTGATCATTTTACAAGATTGGCAGGATCAATAAAAGCACAAAAATGGAAGACTAAATGACATAAATGGTTAAAGAATTGACAGCTGGTTAGAGAGACTTACGGGGGATACCAACAATAGCCAAGATAGGATAGTAAAAGTGCTGAATAATCTTCAGTCCATAATGGGCCCGATTTTCCAATGTGTTCCATTCCGAATCCACAGACATCATGTAAAGCCAGTAGGATAGATCCCTGCTCATTGATGTAACATTCCAATCGATTGTTCTCCGACTCTGATCCATTGTTGGAATATTCCAATTGAGTCTCCTCAGATTCTGATCTGTCCTCTCTCTGTCTCCGGAGCTGCGGATTCCTGTCACTGATGGAGGTGATGCTCCCACTGACACTCTGGATAACACATGGAGAGAATTCCCATATTAATAGAGCGGGAAATCCTCCAGAGACAGAACTAGTTCCACAGAGGCTGACATTAATTACAGCCACTGAACAAAGAGGTTCAGTTAACCGCTTTTGATAAACAATTTTAATATTAAAATAAAGTAGACCATTGACCTCCCTCCGCCCCCTCGGTGAGATTTTTGATGGTTTGCGAAGGAAAAGCGAGGTAAAAATATTGAAAACACTGCCAACATAGAAAAAGGATTTATACTGGAGACAAACTGGAAAATATACATATCTACATCAGTCCGGGCTCTTTAAAATTTGTTTTAACTTTTCAGAATGGTTGGGCTAATGAAATGGCTGACCACATGATGTTTTTCTGAATGTTTCTGAGCAGTTTAAAAATGACAACACATTAAACCAGCGGGAGAGCTAGCAGCAAGAATCAGGCATCTGAGGAAAGAGAGGGTGGCACGGTTGCGCAGTGGTTAGCCCTGCTGCTTCACAGCACCAAGGACCCTGAGTTCGATTCCCGGCTTGGGTCACTGTCTGTGTGGAGTTTGCACATTTTCCTCATGTCTGCATGGATTTCCTCTGCATGCTCCAGTTTCCTCCCACAGTCCAAAGATGTGAGGGTTAGGTTGATGGGCCATGCTAAAAATTGCCTCTTCGTGTCCAGAGATGCATAGGTTAAAGGGATTCGTGGGTAAATATGTAGGGATAAGGGGGTAGGGCCTGGGTGGGATTGTGGTTGGTGTCAGCTCGATGGGCCAAATGGCCTCTTTCTGCACTGTAAAATGTCTATGATTCTGTGAGGCCATAATCACCAGGCACTTTGCTCACGAGGGGGCGGCGTTTCTGCGTTTGGATTCCATTTCCTCTACTATCTCCTACAACATTGCAACACAAGGGTGATGGGCTTGGGTACGCTGTTTCAGTGAATTTCTTTCACAGGCAGGAAGGTGAAGAAGACTCACTAAGCACCATTGTGATGATATCCTGGCACAACTGAGTCTGAATCCCACCTGAAATCCACGTGTATGCTGGCACCATGTCTGTGTGGTGACTAAGGGAGCTGTAAATCCCGTACAGAGCCCTGGGGTAGGTGAGAGGAGTGAATGGTTCATGGATTCCAGGGAAACAATGGCTTTATTTTCTCAATGACACAGCGTTGAGGAGATTCCCCAACTGATATCAACATGAAGCATCCCTTCAGAAAGCACCAAAGAAACCCATTCCTGTTTGAGGCAACTCTTGAGACAAATTAGCTAAAGGTTGGTGCTGAAAAAAAAATTCTCGTTTACAATAGATGTGTCTCAATACTAATTTTTCAACATAAAAGTTTTTGGACAGAAGAAGTTAAGGTACTCAAAAATCTATGGAGCTAGAGCAACCCTTCACCTGTGCCTTCTTAATGCAACAACAACTTCCTAATCTTACATGACCTATCACCGCATCTTTGTGTCTCCCCAGAACGGAAGGGGCCAGCTACCTACCTCACCCTGTGGCCTGTAATATGCGTGGCGAGTGTCCTCTGGATGTCTGAATCTTAAGAGTCTTGACTGGATTCCAGGCATCTGAAAACCCCCTGTTTGAATGACACCTTCTTTATCCCGCTGCCCCTCAGATGCCCCAGTGTCAGGAAGGATTGAGTCAGAAGGTGTAACATAACTACATTTCTTGGCTGGAAGGCCCCGGCATGAACCCGAGCCCTTCCTCCTCCTTGGGGTTCCTGAGCATCCCCTGGCTCACCCTTTGCGATAATGGTGCTTCTGCAGTGAGCTCCAGAAGATCCAGCATCACCCGGTCCTGCCAGTCCTGGATGACCACCTGCTTCCTATCCATGATGGTTAAGCTCTTGGCGATGGCCACCTAAATCGGGGGCCTCCTGTTAATGGCAGTGGCAAGTGCCGTTTGAGTCTGGGCCAAGCTCTGCTGTCCCTCAGCTATGATCCACTGTGACTGCACTCTCAAGAGCTGCAGGCTTGGCCGCTGCGTCTCAGTGCTGTTCCGCTGCGTCCTCCTGCAAGCACTCTCAGCCATGGTCTGCAGAATCTTAATAATCTTCTTGAAGTCCTCAGTTGTGCATCTTCTGTGACGCAACCGTCGCTTGTGACTTGCCATCATGGGTGAGGATCCCCTATCCCAGGCTTTCCATCGTAGGCACCACCTTAACAGTGTTGGCCTGGGAACCATGCAAAACAGGCAGTAGCTGGTCCACCTGAAAGCTTTAGGAGTCCTCCCAGCAGCATTGCTGTGGGTCCAGTGTGGCTGTCAGCCCCTCCTGCATTCCGTTGCTTTGTTGCTGCATCTCCAAAACTGAGAAGAAGTGATGCCAGAGCCCAGCATATAGCCTGGGGCTTGCTGGGCCCTTGTCTCCGGCAGGCCCCCCCGAACCAGAGGTCCCAGACATTCCCTCCTCCTCCCAATATACATTAGTAGATGTGTTTTTCTCATCAGAGAGTGACCCAGATGCCTCACCATTAGCTGGACCCAGAAATGTGAGAGTACCTTGGATGGTGAGTTGGGAGGTGGAAGCTGACGCCAAAAAGGTGCCAGTCTCAGAGGTCCCTTCACACACTTCTCCTGAAGAGTCTTTAGAGCTCTCAGTCTCAGGATGGGCTCAGGATGAACTGCAGGGGCAAGCTCAATTCCAGATGGTCCTGCTGGTTCCAGACTGGCTCCTGCAACACAGGACACAAGGTGAAGTGCAAAGCACAGAGAAGAATCTGGGATGCCAGAAAGTTACTTGACATTTCTCCATCGAACACAGAACAAAGTCCAAAGAAAATTACTGCACACCCTTCTACCCTCTGAGCTCGCAGTGACCATGGTGCTGATCGGAATTGTGACCCCCTACCCTCCCACAGTCCATATCCCCTTCTATCCCCATCCATTCATGCACTAGTCTCTTAAAATTTCACTATTGTACCTGCTTCCATGACCTCCCTGACGGAAAATTACAGTCACCTACCATCCTCGGTGTAAATAAACATGCCTCATACATCTCTAAACCTTTTCCCTCACACCTTAAATCTTTGCCCCTAGTAATTGATTCACAGGTGCTCACGTCTCGATCCAGCACGACCACGATGTGGCTGAGAGCTTGGGTCTCATCAATCCTCTCCGACTGGATCCAGACCCGCTGCTGAAAGATGGTGAGGATCCTGAGGTCAGGGTCAGCAGGCCCTGTCTGAACCCTCTCCCGACAGGTATGGGAGTTCTCTCTCCTGTTTGGACAAGACGGAGCCATGAAAGAAATGGTGGCATGTTTCCTGAAAGTATGAGGCTGTGGCCCTCAGAGGACAAGCCCAGTGATTCTCTTGGAGAGGAGGAAGATGGTGCTTGTGTGTCAGGGACTGGAAGCATGTGGGTGGGAGGACCTGGCTGCTTTGGAGGGAAGATGTGAGATGGGGGTCTGGCGCTCCCCCTCCTGCCTGGATGAGGTCATTGATGTTGCAATGCTGCTTTGCTGTTCTGGAGACCAGAGCCAGAGAGAGGGACCTTGTGCAGGCGGATGCTGGGTGGGGAAAGGGTGGGGGGAGGGAGGGATAGGGAATGCTGCCATTCTGCTTGCGATCTATGGTGGGGGTGGGGGGGGTGCATGATCTGTCTGAGCAGTGGGGCAGTGGCGGATAAGGGGGTCAGTAATGTTATCGGGGGCAATCTGTGTGGGATTCGGAGGAGGCATTATCCAGCCCGGGAGGGATGTGGGAAAGGAACAGCATTGTTTCATGCTGCGCATGTGCAGTTGCAGGCTTTGACTGAAGCTGCAGGGTTTTTGGCGTGTTAAGCCCCATGCACAGACTTCTGCAGTGTAAATCGGACTGGCTCAAAATTTTGCAGGCAGAGTATGTATGGGGGGAGGGGGGTGCTAAAAACACGCGCAAAAGAAATTCTCCCAGTTTCAAATCCACTCAGCACTCAGACATGAAATGGTAAAATACTGCTCTGCAGCGCAGTACTCTAAATGAATGTTTATCTTTTTTTAATATTAGCAAGGTGCGAGGGGATTTACAAAGAGAATAGTAATATCATCAACTGAGAAATACCAAAAGGCTTTTAAACTTTCCTGCTCTTTTACTGTTGAGTTTGTTATGTTTTGTACAGACAGTCCATCAAGAACTGCATACTAATACTTAACTGTATATGGCATACACTATGATAAAACTGCTCATATATCTAAATGTTGAATGTGCTCCCACCCTATACACATTGAGGGAGGAATTCCTTTTCATCCTTCACCTTCATTGGCAGATTTAATTGTGTGGAATCAGCTGACTCAGTTTTTTGGGGGATCATGAGAGACAGCAGTAAGTTTTCTTCCGGCTTGTGATCGTGTAAACTTTTATAGAAATAGATGCTGTGCAGGTGGGCCAGGTCACAGGAACAGGTATTCACTTATTTTTAATACATCCAGTCCCGCATCCAGCCTCATTTTAAACGAAGCA
Source organism: Sphyrna mokarran (assembly GCA_024679065.1). NCBI lineage: Eukaryota > Metazoa > Chordata > Chondrichthyes > Carcharhiniformes > Carcharhinidae > Sphyrna > Sphyrna mokarran. The sequence continues at coordinate 78,411,213 of JAGIQG010000013.1, read as the reverse complement.
GAACGGAAACTACAAGATATATTGTGTATTCAGAACAGAAGAGGTGCTGGAAGACATTTGGGCATGAACAAGTCTCCACACTCGGTAGATATAACAAACCAAATTGGTCTGGGTCCACCCTTCCGCAGCGAGAATCAGGCTCACTTTCAAAGTTTGATATTGCTTCAGGGCAAAGCAAACTTACCTAACACTCAATGGCACTTATTGAAGATCAGTAATGAGATGGTTGCCATGCACACAGTTGTGCGACAAAACAGGATGGCATTTGACTTGATATTGGCAACTTGGAGCATGGATTGGTACTTGGGACTACAGTATTAGGGCCATTACGGAGACATGGTTAGAACAGGGACAGGAATGGTTGTTGGAAGTTCTGGGATACAGGTATTTCTGTAAGAGTAGGGAAGGTGGTAAGAGAGGTGGAGGAATAGCATTGTTAATCAAGGATAGTTTAACGGCTGCTGAAAGGCAGTTCAAAGGGGATCTGCCTACTGAAGTAATATGGGTTGAAGTTAGAAAGAGGAAAGGAGGTCATGTTGTTAGGAGTTTTCTATAGGCCTCCAAATAGTGATAGAGATGTGGAGGAGAAAATTGCAAAGCAGATTATCGATGGTTCTGGAGGTAACAGGGTAGTTATAATGTGTGACTTTAACTTTCCAAATATTAATCGGAACCTTTATAAGTTGAATAGCTGGGATGGGGCAGTTTTTGTGCAGGGTGTGCAGGAGTGTTTCCTAACACAATATGTGGATAGGCCGACAAGAGGATGGGCCACATTGGACTTGGTACTGGATAATGAACTGGGCCAAGTGTTAGATTTGTTTGTGGGAGAGCACTTTGGAGATAGTGACCATAATTCGGTGTCTTTCAATATTGCAATGGAGAGGTATAGGGCCATATGGTAGGGCAAGGTTTATAATTGGGGGAGGGGTAATTATGAAGTGATTAGGCAAGAATTAGGGAGCATGATATGGGAACAGAAACTGTCAGGGAAAGTGAGAAATGAAAAGTGGAGCTTGTTCAAGGAACAAAGACTGCATGCCCTTGATGGGTATGCCCCTGACAGGCAGGGAGGAAATGGCCAAATGAGGGAAAGAAAGGGAAGCAAGATTAAGAAAGCAAGATTCAGTTGTCGCTTGAGGATTTCAAGTTAGCAAGGAATGAACTAAAAGAATTCCTTAGGAGAGCAAGGAGAGGGCATGAGATGTGCTTGTTGGGTCAGATACTCTTATGTGAGAAATAAAAGAATGACCAGGGTGAGGTTAGAACTGGTCAAGGATAATAGTGGGAACTTGTGCATGGAGTAAAAAGAATTAGGAGAAGTGATGAATGAATAGTTTTCTTCAGTGTTTACCAAGGAGAGAGGCCATATTTTTAAGGATGAGAGTGTGGTACGGGCTGATAGGCTGGAGGAGATAGACTTTCTGAGAGAAGGTGTATTCACAATTTTGAAAAACCTGAGGGAGGATAAGTCCTTGGGACACATGGGATATATCTTACGATTCTTTGGAAGGAAAGGCATGAGATTCTAGAGCATTTGGCTTTGATCTTTGGGTCCTCACTGTCCACACGGATAGTGCCAGAAGACTGGAGAATGTTGTTCCTCTCTTCAAGAAAGGAAATAGGAATGACCCTGGTAATTATGGACTGGTCAGTTTTACCTGGGCAGTTAGTAAGTTAATGGAAAACTCCTTTTGGATAGGATTTATGATCACTTGGAAAGATGCGGCTTAATCCGGGATAGCATGGATTCATGAATGGTAAGTCTTGCCTCACAAATTTGATTGAATTTTTTGAGGAGGTATCTAAGTGTATAGATGAAGGTAGAGCAATTGATGTCATATACATGGATTTTAGAAAGGCGTTTGATAAGGTTGCCAATAGTAGACTCATGAAGAAAGTAAGGAAGTGTGAGACAGAGGGAAATTTGGCCAATTGGGTAAGTAACTGGCTGTCTTGTAGAAGACAGAGGGTGATAGTGGATGGAAAATTTTGAGACTGGAGACCAGTTACCAGCGGTGTACCACAGGGATCAGAGCTGGTTTCTCTGCTATTTGTGATTTCCATCAATGACTTGGAAGAGGACGCTGAAGGATGGGTCAGTAAATTTGCTGATGGTACCAAGATTGGTGGAGTAGTGTTTGAAGTGGAAGGCTGTTGTAAACTGCAGAGACATTGATAGGATGCATCGCTGGACAGAAAAGTGGCAGATGGAGTTAGCATTATTATAGTGTGTTAGCGTTTATTAAGGGCGATTTGCGTTTAAGAGCCTTGAGGTTATGGTGCAACTATACAGCATTTTGGTGAGGTAGAAAAGTCAGCAATGATTCATGTATTTAAAATGTGTTTAAAAACTCAGTAAATATGTTGTAAAATCTTAAAGATTTGTTCAATTCTGTTCCTGCATCCATGTATACATAAATTATTCATCTTACTGGCTTACTAACTTTATTTTGAGGATCATTTAACACTTGGCTGATAATCTTCTTAGTGTCTAAACATATTGTTATGTATCTTATTAACTAATTAGGAACTTCCCACTTCAATCTCTCTCCTAGCCATTGGTTTGCCCAATGCTAGGCGAGTAAATACTTAAATCCTAAAGAGTGAGTGGATTCTTGATTTCATAGAACATAGACCATAGAACAGTACAGCACAGTACAGGCCCTTCAGCCCTCAATGTTGTGTCAAGCTTTGTCCAAAACCAAGATCAAGCTATCCCACTCCCTATCATTCTGGTGTGCTCCATGTGCCTATCAAGTTCTCGACACTTCACCACAAGAAGAATGTGGAAGCATTGGAGAGAGTGCAGCAGAGATTTACCAGGATGTTGCCTGGTTTGGAAGATAGGTCTTAAAAAGGAGCTGGGGCTTTCTTTTTAGAGCGGAGGAAGATGAGAGACGACTTAATAGAGGTTTATAAGATGATGATAGATAGAGTGGACGTGCAGAGATTATTTCCTTGGGTAGATGTAGCTGTGACGAGGGGGCATAAGTATAAGGTTCATGGTGGGAGATATAGAAGGGATGTCCGAAGTAAGTTCTTTACTCAGGGAGTGGTTGCGGTGCGGAGTTGGACACTTTAGAAACTTTCAAACGGTTATTGGATAGGCACATGGAGCACACCAGAATGATAGCTTGATCTTATTTTTGGACAAAGCTTGACACAACATTGAGGACTGAAGGGCCTGTACTGTTAAATGATCCTTGAAACAAAGTTAGTAAGCCAATAAGATGAATAATTGATGGATACATGGATGCAGTAACAGAATTGGACAAAACTATAAGATTTTACGATATATTTATTGAGTTTTTAAACACATTTTAAATACATGAATCATTGCTGACTTGAGTGGAATGCAGATTACAGTAAAGGATGATGCTAAAGGCGAAGACATCCACATAGTTAGCAAAATTCTTGCCAGAATTGCGAGGGACACAAATTGCAACATTAGAAACAGGCTCAATTCATTATCTGGACTCAGGACAAGGATGTGCCCGGATGCACGACCACCTGATCATGCAGGTTGGCAATGATTTGGTGGGATAAACAACTTTCGTTCCTGTAGCAAGCATCTAAGGTAACCAGGCAACGAGGAAGTGACTTTAACCAAATTTGGAGTCAGCAGCCAGATCAAGTGGCTGAATGAGATATCATTATACTGGATGGTAGAGCGGCTGGGGTGAATGTCAGAGATTATTACTGATGTGTGTCTATTAGGTGTTTTTGATATTAACATAATGTAAGGCAGGAATAATTGATTAAAGATCTATCATTGATCTAAACATTAGATTCACCAGAGAGATTCTGCCACTCTATCCCAGGGCTGCTTAACCCTTTTGGTGACCACTGAGCAGTTGCATGTTGAGTTTTTGTTAAATAAATACTACAATTTTTATACAGAGATATCTGCCTCATGGGTTTTTTATTGTCTTAATTAAAGACAGTACCGGCCATCTGAATTTACCCCGCAACACCATTGAAATCAATGCTCATTTGGAAACTAACGAATTCCAGTTAGAAAGAACCATTTCCAACCTAAACAAAGACGGTTACATCGATACGAATGAATAGCGTAAATTGGATAAATTTACTGAGAGATATGGCTGCAAATAAACAGCAGGAAATCTCTGAAAGGAACAAGTCTCTCCATCCACCAGAAGTACACTCCATGAGAAAATGTGAGAGGGATCCATCCGTGACTCACTCTTTAGAGATGGCATTATATTGGAAGAACATGCTTATAACATTGCAAAAATGTGAGAGTAATGGAGTATTGGGAGCACTTAGAAACCAGCGAAAGGTGACCAAAAGGAGTATTGATAAATATAATCATAGAGTCATACAGTGCAGAAGAGGCCCTTCAGCCCATCCTGTCTGCACCAAAAATAATCCCACCCAGGCCCCATCCCTGTAACCACATTTATTTATCATACTGGTCTCTGTGAAACTAAGGGGCAATTTAACATGCCCGGTCTACCTAAAGCACACATCTTTGGTATATAAGGAGAAAACAGCACCTGGAAGAATACATGCAGACACAGTGAGAATGTGGCAAACTGTACACAGACAGTGACCCAAGACCAGAATTGAAGGCTGGTCCCAGGCATTGTGAGGCAGTAGTGCTATCCACTGTGTCATCGTGCCGTCCTTAGTGGTAAAGGTTAAATGTAGGATAAACGAACCAATGATGTAAAAGAGGTCAGAAGAGCAATATTATTATATAGCCCTGTTAACCAAAAGTAAGGAGATGTTGAGGGATGGAGTGGTAAAGAGAATAATGGGGGGAATCAATAGATGTAAATTACCTTGATTTATAAAAGGCAATTACAAACTGCCACAGAAATGGTTAAGAGGCAGGATGATTGTGCGTAGATTTGGAGGTATTATATTAGCATGCATCGAGGATTGGTTGACAGACAGGAAGCAGAGAACGTTCATGTTTCTTTCATGTTGTCATTGATGGTATTCCTCAAGGGTTAGTTGCTGGGTCTTAGGCATTTACAATGTTTATTAATAGAGCAAAGAACAAAACAGCACGGGGAACAGGCCCTTTGGCCCAATGAGCCCGCGCAGCTACCCCGATGTTCACACCTCTACCCGCGTTCCTTGTCCATGTTTATAGATCTATGGATTAAAAACCAAATTTGAGACAATTTAGGGAGAATATGTCATGCCAATTAGCCTAAGAGCACATCTTTGGGATGTGGGAGGAAACTGGAGCGCCCGTAGAAAGCCCACGCAAGGATGGGAGAATACACAAACTCCCTCAGGCCCAAATCCATGTATCTGCACAGCACAGCGATCGTCACTGAGCTGTCGTGTTGCCCATCAAATGGTCCAGGTCAAGCGTACACTAATGACGTGAAGGACTAGGACACTCTCGAAAAAGATCCAAGAGCAGCCCTCTCATGACCCATCGCGTGTATGCCTCTCGTTAGACAACAAGGTGGAGGAAAGCAAATGTAGGACAAAAACAAGTACATCAATATCATCATCTACTTACACACTTCCCAGGGACTCCCAAGGCTCATGATACCTATTTTAAACCAGTTTTCTATACAACTCCATACCCATGCTGTTCATGTGCC
>JAGIQG010000013.1:78318541-78405564 GCA_024679065.1 Sphyrna mokarran | reverse complement strand
CCCCTCAGTCCCGGTCCCTGGATGCTGTGAGGCAGAAGTGCTAACCCCCGTGCCACCCGAGTATTGTCCTGCATTCATTTTCAAACTGCTCGAAAACTTTAATCATGTGGGTTAACTTCAGCCATTTTATTAGTCCAACCATTCTTAAATTTAAATATAGTTAAAATTAAACCATAAAGTAGCCAGACTGATTTAGATTACTTTACTTTCAGGCCTGCCTTCTGGATGGGACACTTACAGGCCTACAGCTCTCTCCAGCCATGGAGTCATAAACAATGTTAGCCAGTCTACTTCTTTCATCCATCTTTTCTTCTGGAACTCCTATTATGTCCCAGCCAGGCCAGGTTAATGCTTTACTTTGTGATGTTGAAAAGATTGGATTGGAAGGGGTTAGCTGAGCTCTGTTTGTTCAGTGACTGTAATTAATGTCAGTCTCCATAGATCTCACTTGGAGGATTGCCCACTTCTATTAATATGGGAATTCTCTCCATGTGTTATCCAGAGTGTCAGTGGGAGTATCACTTCCATCACTGACAGGAATCCGCAGCCCCGGAGACAGGGAGAGTGGAGATCAGAATCCGAGGAGACTCGACTGGAATATTCCAACAATGGATCAGAGTCGGAGAACAACCAATTGGAATGTTACGTCAATGAGCAGGGATCTAACCTACTGGCTTTACATGATGTCTGTGGATTCGCAATGGAATACATTGGAAATTCGGATCCATTCTGGACTGAAGATTATTCAGCACTTTTACTATCCTATCTTGGCTATTGTTGGCATCCCCCGTAAGTCTCTCTAACCAGCTGTCAATTCTTTAACCATTTATGGCATTTAGTCTTCCATTTTTGTGCTTTTGTTGATCCTGCCAATCTTGTAAAAGGACCAATGCAACATGGAACATTAACTCTGTTTCGCTCTGCGATCTGCTGCAATCCTCCAGTATTTTCTGATGCTATTGTATAAGATGCCAGTTAGACCTCAGCTGCAATGTTGTGTAACCATAGTATAGAAAGGATGTGAACAAATTAGAGAGGGTGCAGAAGAGAGTGACAAGAATGGCTCCAGGGTTGAGCATGTTCAGTTCTGAAAATAGACTGGGGAGGTTGGAATTGCTCTTCTTGGAGAGAAAAAGCTTACAAAAGACAATGCCACAAACTGGTGAATTTGGCCACACTACGTTCACTGTGTTCTGATTTCACTGCAGATCCAAGCAGTCGCAGCCAGCGATGGAGTTCCATCAGGCTCTGGCATTATTCTATTATCTGGAAATCATTGCCCAGGAGAGATTCAGGTGAAATTAGGAGGGAGAGAGAAGAGCAATATGTGCAGCAGCTGAGGTGATTTTCCGTCTGGGGGTGGAGCTGGTTGAGGGGTGGAGGAGATGCTGTATGGACTACAGTTAGAACTGCATCAAATAACTAAATTCAAAGTGTTAGCATCTCTCCCTCTGATTGAGATAAATACAAAGCTCAAGAGACAGACCTTCCAATCACATCATTAACATGGTGCAGAGATTTCTGTGTCACTTGGGTGGCCATGTGAATATCTTCTGGGGGCTAAAATTTCCTCCCACAGCCCAAAGATGTGCGTATTAGGTTGATTGGCCATGCTAAATTGCCTCTTAGTGGCAGGGGAGTCATCAGGATATGTGTGAAGGGTCACAAGAATAGGTCCTAGATGGAATTGTGGTTGATGCAGACTCAATGGGCTGAAAGGCCTCCTTCTGTACTGTAGGGATTCTGTGATTTTTTTTTCACTTTGGACCCTCACTGTATCTGTGACAGCAAGTTGTTGATGTAGCTAGTAGAAAATGACGGGGGTTAAATATTGTCAGACGGTCAGTAGTCAGTATCTTCTGACCAGAGGTTCCAGCACCTGAAACATCATCATCACGAGGGGTATTTAGAATCATAGAATCCCGACAGTACAAAAGGAGGCCATTTGGGCCATCAATCCTGCATCGTCAACAATCCCACACTATTCCCATGATCCCACATTTTTAGCCTGCTAATCCCTCTGAAACTCAGGTCAATTTCGCATGGCAAATCCACCTAACCTGCACATCTTTGGAATGAGGCAGGAAAGCGGGGCACACAGATGAAACCCATGCAGCTAGGGGGAGAATGTACACACCGATAGTGACTCAAGCCAGGAGTTGAACCATGTCTCGGGGCCCTCTGAGGCAGCAGTTCTTACTACTGTGTAATATTGACGCCCCAGCAATGTAATCATTTCAAAAGAAATGTTTCACTCCAGGAAGAATAGAAAGTAAGATTGTAAGAATTGAAAGTAAGAAAGTAAGATTGGATTAAAGTCAACATTTAGTTGAACAATTTCAATAGCATCACATACGCATTTAAGGTCTCCCATATTCCACCTTATTAAATGGTCTTCCCATTTGTTCCTTCAAAAACATTCATTGAATAAATCAATGGATAGAGCAACACAATTGAGGATCTCAGTAAAACCTCAATGAAACTGATACCTTTGTTCCCAGCCTGATGTTTGATTTTTCTCTTCTCACAGTTAACTTAGTGACGATTACGATCCTCTCCCGGGGAAAGTGCGGTCTCTCCAAATGTATCACTCACTACCTGGTTGCCATGGCAGTAACTGATCTACTGGTGATTATCTTTGACTTGATATTGAGACACATTGTATTTAGTTTTGATGACCAGTTTTATTTCCGGACATCCATCCCCCTGTGTAATATCCACGCCGTCCTGCTCCATGCAGTTACTGACTGTTCTGTCTACTTCACCGTCACTTTCACCTTTGATCGATTTGTTGCCATTTGCTGCCAGAAGCTGAAAAGTAAATACTGCAGTGAAAAAACAGCAACTGTGGTTCTGGGAACAGTGACTGTGCTGAGCTGCTTAAAGAATATTTTCTGGTATTTTATGTTCCTGCCTCAGTACAGGGTGAGGCTCAGTACTTGGTTTTGTGAAATGTCATTCCGTGTTCAAGTATCCAAAACCTGGGGAACAATTGAGTTCCTCCATTACATTCTAAATCCAGCAGTCCCATTTATCCTGATTTTGTTCCTCAATGGATTCACTGTCAGACACATTATAGTGAGCAGCAGAGTTCGCAAAAGACTACGGACTCACAGCAATGAAGACAGTTCCAGAGACCCAGAGATGGAGAATCGCAGGAAATCCATAATTCTACTCTTTGTTATCTCGGGCAATTTCATCATCTTATGGGCACTGTTAATGTTATATTTTATATGGTACCGAATGTTAAGTTTGGGATATCAATCTATATTTCTCCATCCTTTGGTGCTCAACTTGGGCTTCATGTTGCAACTCTTGAGTTGCTGCACGAACACTTGCATTTACGCTGTGACCCAGACAAAGTTCAGAGAGCAGTTGAAGAATATGCTGAAGTGTCCCTTTACTGTAACTCTGAAATCAATTCATTGAGGAACAGAATTGAGTCACTCAGTGATTCCAGAAATTTTACCATGTTATTTCCCATTTCCAGCACGGGGGGTGGGAGGAGAGAAGGAGGGAGATTATGCAGAGAGTCATTCCCCATTATGATGATGGAAGAACATGTGACTATTCGTAATGGGATGGTGAGCTGGACATGTTGAGCAATCTGGTCAGATAGAATTTCCCATCAAAACATGACATACTTATAGTTATTGAATTTACAGGGCACTTGAAACAAGTAGATCACCAGAGAGGGCAATTGTGGGACCAACCTCACCACAGCCCAGAATGTCCAGCCATACTGGAAGCATTCAGTACAGTGGCTGAAGAGCAAATCAGAGGATGAGAGCTCTACTGTCATAATTCACTGCTTTCCTTCCCATCATCCACAATCCTAGTGCTGAATTTAGGAGTGTGATGGGATACTCTCCACTTGCCTGGTTGAGTGCAAGTCCAGCAGTACTCAAGCAATTCAACACCATTCAGGGAAAAGCAGTGCACTGGAGTGTTCCGAATCTGCATCGCCATTCAGTATAATTAATGGTGGATTTTGGGTTTTAACTGCACAGACCTCCCTTCCCCTATATTCCCTGTTTCCAAGAGATGGTAGATCAGTCCAATTGACCCTTCAATGTATTTAATAATGGAGGACTCACAGCCTTCTGGGGTAGAGAATATCAAAAATTTGCAATCCTTTCAGAAAAATAATTTCTCCTCAAGTCAATCCTAAATGACCAGCTCCCAATGTTTTATGTTCCCCAAGAGAGCAAATAATCTCTCAGCATCCACCCTATGAACTCCTTCCTGAATTTGATGTGCTTAAATGAGATCATTGATCATTCTTTGAACTCAATAGAAAATGGACACAATTTCTTCAGCATCTGAAGAAGACAACCCCTTCATCTGAGACACTAGTTTAATGGACTTTCACTGTTCCTCCCCCATTGGTTTAAATGTCAATACTAAAGCTTCAAAAATATTCCTGATATATTATGATCAAAACCCTGTACAACTGAAGCAAGACTTCTTTATTCCTGTACACCAATCCTTGACAATAGAAGTCAATATTCATTCCTCATTTACATTCCACATTACCTGCAGCCCCTGCCTGTTAAATGTTGACATTCCAGATTTAAGTGATCCCAAGTCTCTGTGAAAATCAAATGTTTCTCAATATTTGAAAGAATTGGATTTTCTATTAATAACTTCACATTTCCATAGATTGTAATCTATCTTGTTCCCCAGTTGCTTAATTTGTCTATATCTCTTTGATGCCTCTCTCTGTGTCCTCCTCACTGCTTGCCTTCCCATTGGGCTTTTCATCACCAGCACATTTAGATGCATCTCTGATGCGAGAGGGAGTTTTTTCACACAGAGGGTGGTGGGGGTATGGAATGCACTGCCAAGTAAAGTGGTGGAGGCAGGTACTCTGGAGTTAGTTAAGAAATACTTAGATGGTCACATGAACAGAATGGCTATGGAGGGGTATAGAAAACTGATTAAAAATAGGGATCATGAGCCTTGGGAGTCCCGGGTAAGTGTGTAAGTAGATGATGATATTGATGTACTTGTTTTTATCCTACAGGTGCTTTGCTCCACCTTGTTGTCTAATGAGGGGCAATCTGCATCACCATTCAGTATAATTAATGCTGGATTTTGGGCTTTAACTGCACAGACCTCCCTTCCCCCATATTCCCTGTTTCCAAGACATGGCAGATCAGTCCAATTGACCCTTCAATGTATTTAATAACGGAGCACCCACAGCCTTCTGGGGTAGAGAATATCAAAGATTTGCAAACCTTTCAGAAAAATAATTTCTCCTCAAGTCAATCCTAAATGACCAGCTCCCAATGTTTTATGTTCCCCAAGACAGCAAATAATCTCTCAGCATCCACCCTATGAAATCCTTCCTGAATCTGATGAGCTTAAATGAGATCATTGATCATTCTTTGAACTCAATAGAAAATGGACACAATTTCTTCAGCATATAACATAAGACAACCCCTTCATCTGAGACACTAGTTTAATGAACCTTCACAGTTCCTCCCCCATTGGTTTAAATGTCAATACTAAAGCTTCAAAAATATTCCTGATATATTATGATCAAAACCCTGTACAACTGAAGCAAGACTTCTTTATTCCTGTACACCAATCCTTGACAATAGAAGTCAATATTCATTCCTCATTTGCAAACCTCATTACCTGCAGCCCCTGCCTGTTAAATGCTTACATTCCAGCTTTAAGTGATCCCAAGTCTCTTTGAAAACCAAAACTTTCTCAATATTTGAAAGAATTGGATTTTCTATTAATAACTTCACATTTCCATAGATTATAATCTATCTTGTTCCCCAGTTGCTTAATTTGTCTATATCTCTTTGATGCCTCTCTCTGTGTCCTCCTCACTGCATGCCTTCCCATTGGGCTTTTCATCACCAGCACATTTAGATGCATCTCTGATGCGAGAGGGAGTTTCTTCACACAGAGGGTGGTGGGGGTATGGAATGCACTGCCAAGTAAAGTGGTGGAGGCAGGTACTCTGGAGTTAGTTAAGAAATACTTAGATGGGCACATGAACAGAATGGGTATGGAGGGGTATAGAAAACTAATTTAAAATAGGGATCATGAGCCTTGCGAGTCCCTGGGAAGTGTGTAAATAGATGATGATATTGATGTACTTGTTTTTATCCTACAGGTGCTTTGCTCCACCTTGTTGTCTAACGAGGGGCATACACGCAATGGGTCATGAGAGGGCTGCTCTTGGATCTTTTTCGAGAGTGTCCCAGTCCTTCACGTCATTAGTGTACTCTTAACCTGCACCATTTGATGGGCAACACGACAGCTCAGTGACTATCGCTGTGCTGAGCAGATACATGGATTTGGTCCTGAGGGAGTTTGTGAATTCTCCCATCCTTGCGTGGGCTTTCTACAGGCGCTCCAGCTTCCTCCCACATCCCAAAGATGTGCTCTTAGGCTAATTGGCATGACATATTCTCCCGAAATTGTCTCAAATTTGGTTTTTAATCGATAGATCTATAAACATGGACAAGGAACGCGGGTAGAGGTGGGAACATTGGGGTAGCGGCGCGGGCTCGTTGGGCCAAAGGGCCTGTTCCCCGTGCTGTTTTGTTCTTTGTTCTATTAATACACATTGTAAATGCCTAAGACCCAGCAACTAACCCTTGAGGAATACCATCAATGGCAACATGAAAGAAACATGAACGTTCTCTGCTTCCTGTCTGTCAACCAATCCTCGATGCATGCTAATATAATACCTCCAAATCTATGCACAATCATCTTGCCTCTTAACCATTTCTGTGGCACTTTGTAATTGCCTTTTATAAATCAAGGTAATTTACATCTATTGATTCTCCCCATTATTCCCTTTACCACTCCATCCCTCAACATCTCCTTACTTTTGGTAAACAGGGCTATATACTAATATTGCTCTTGTGACCTCTTTTAGATCCTTGGTTCGTTTATTCTATATTTAACCTTTACCACTAAGGACGGCACGATGACACAGTGGATAGCACTACTGCCTCACAATGCCTGGGACCAGCCTTCAATTCTGGTCTTGGGTCACTGTCTGTGTAGAGTTTGCCACATTCTCCTTGTGTCTACATGTATTCTTCCAGGTGCTCTGTTTTCTCCCTATATACCAAAGATGTGTGCTTTAGGTTGACCGGGCATGTTAAATTGCCCCTTAGTTTCACAGAGACCAGTATGATAAATAAATGTGGTTACAGGGATGGGGCCTGGGTGGGATTGTTTTTGGTGCAGACAGAATGGGCTGAAGGGCCTCTTCTGCACTGTATGACTCTATGATTATATTTATCAATACTCCTTTTTGGTCACCTTTCGCTGGTTTCTAAGTGCTCCCAATACTCCATTACTCTCAGATTTTTGCAATGTTATAAGCATGTTCTTCCAATATAATGCCATCTCTAAAGAGTGAGTCACGGATGGATCCCTCTCACTTTTTCTCATGGAGTGTACTTCTGGTAGATGGAGTGACTTGTTCCTTTCAGAGATTTCCTGCTGTTTATTTGCAGCCATATCTCAGTAAATTTATCCAATTTACGCTATTCGTTTGTATTGATGTAACCGTCTTTGTTTAGGTTGGAAACGGTTCCTTCTAATTGGAATTCGTTAGTTTCCAAATGACCATTGACTTCAATGGTGTTGCGGGGTAAATTCAGATGGCCGGTACTGTCTTTAATTAAAACAATAAAAAACCCACGAGGCAGATATCTCTGTATAAAAATTGTAGTATTTATTTAACAAAAACTCAACGTGCAACTGCTCAGTGGTCACCAAAAGGGTTAAGCAGCCCTGGGATAGAGTGGCAGAATCTCTCTGGTGAATCTAATGTTTAGATCAATGATAGATCTTCTAATCATGTCTTCATGCCTTACATTACGTTAATATCAATTGCACCTAATAGAAACACATCAGTAATAATCTCTGTCATTCACCGCAGCCGCTCTACCATCCAGTATAATGATATCTCATTCAGCCACTTAATCTGGCTGCTGACTCCAAATTTGGTTAAAGTCACTTCCTAGTTGCCTGGCTACCTTAGATGCTTGCTACAGGGATGAAAGTGGTTTATCCCACCAGATCATTGCCAACCTGCATGAACAGCTGGTAGTGCGTCCGGGCACATCCTTGTCCTGAGTCCAGACAATGAATGGAGCCTGTTTATAATGTTGCAATTTGTGTCCCTAGCAATTCTGGCAAGAATTTTGCTAACTATGGGGGTCTCTTCGCCTTTAGCATCATCCTTTACTGTAATCTGCATTCCACTCAAGTCAGCAATGATTCATGGATTTAAAATGTGTTTAAAAACTCAATAAATATTTCGTAAAATCTTAAAGATTTGTTCAATTCTATTACTGCATACATGTATATATAAATTATTCATCATATTGGCTTACTAACTTTGTTTCAAGGATCATTTAACACTTGGCTGATAATCTTCTTATCGTCTAAACATATTGTTATGCACCTTATTAACTAATTAGGAACTTCCCACTTCAATCTCTCTCCAAGCCATTGGTTTGCCCAATGCTAGGCCAGTAAATACTTAAATCCTAAAGAGTGAGTGGAGTCTTGATTTCATAGAACACAGATCATAGGACAGTACAGCACAGTACAGGCCCTTCAGTCCTCAATGTTGTGTCAAGCTTTGTCCAAAAATAAGATCAAGCTATCCCACTCCCTATCATTCTGGTGTGCTCCATGTGCCTATCCAATAACCGTTTGAAAGTTCCTAAAGTGTCCAACTCCGCACCGCAACCACTCCCTGAGTAAAGAACTTACTTCGGACATCCCTTCTATATCTCCCACCATGAACCTTATACTTATGCCCCCTCGTCCCAGCTACATCTACCCAAAGAAATAATCTCTGCACGTCCACTCTATCTATCATCATCTTATAAACCTCTATTAAGTCGTCTCTCATCTTCCTCCGCTCTAAAAAGAAAGCCCCAGCTCCTTCATAAGACCTATCTTCCAAACCAGGCAACATCCTGGTAAATCTCTGCTGCACTCTCTCCAATGCTTCCACATTCTTCTTGTGGTGAAGTGTCGAGAACTTAATAGGCACATGGAGCACACCAGAATGATAGGGAGTGGGATAGCTTGATCTTGGTTTTGGACAAAGCTTGACACAACATTGAGGGCTGAAGGGCCTGTACTGTGCTGTACTGTTCTATGGTCTATGTTCTATGAAATCAAGAATCCACTCACTCTTTAGGATTTAAGTATTTACTCGCCTAGCATTGGGCAAACCAATGGCTAGGAGAGAGATTGAAGTGGGAAGTTCCTAATTAGTTAATAAGATACGTAACAATATGTTTAGACACTAAGAAGATTATCAGCCAAGTGTTAAATGATCCTCAAAATAAAGTTAGTAAGCCAGTAAGATGAATAATTTATGTATACATGGATGCAGGAACAGAATTGAACAAATCTTTAAGATTTTACAACATATTTACTGAGTTTTTAAACACATTTTAAATACATGAATCATTGCTGACTTTTCTACCTCACCAAAATGCTGTAAAGTTGCACCATAACCTCAAGGCTCTTAAACGCAAATCGCCCTTAATAAACGCTAACACACTACAATAATGCTAACTCCATCTGACACTTTTCTGTCCAGCGATGCATCCTATCAATGTCTCTGCAGTTTACAACAGCCTTCCACTTCAAACACTACTCCACCAATCTTGGTACCATCAGCAAATTTACTGACCCATCCTTCAGCGTCCTCTTCCAAGTCATTGATGAAAATCACAAATAGCAGAGAAACCAGCTCTGATCCCTGTGGTACACCGCTGGTAACTGGTCTCCAGTCTCAAAATTTTCCATCCACTATCACCCTCTGTCTTCTACAAGACAGCCAGTTACTTACCCAATTGGCCAAATTTCCCTCTGTCTCACACTTCCTTACTTTCTTCATGAGTCTACTATTGGCAACCTTATCAAACGCCTTTCTAAAATCCATGTATATGACATCAATTGCTCTACCTTCATCTATACACTTAGATACCTCCTCAAAAAATTCAATCAAATTTGTGAGGCAAGACTTACCATTCATGAATCCATGCTATCCCGGATTAAGCCGCATCTTTCCAAGTGATCATAAATCCTATCCAAAAGGAGTTTTCCATTAACTTACTAACTGCCCAGGTAAAACTGACCAGTCCATAATTACCAGGGTCATTCCTATTTCCTTTCTTGAAGAGAGGAACAACATTCTCCAGTCTTCTGGCACTATCCGTGTGGACAGTGAGGACCCAAATATCAAAGCCAAATGCTCTAGAATCTCATGCCTTTCCTTCCAAAGAATCGGAAGATATATCCCATGTGTCCCAAGGACTTATCCTCCCTCAGGTTTTTCAAAATTGAGAATACACCTTCTCTCAGAAAGTCTATCTCCTCCAGCCTATCAGCCCGTACCACACTCTCATTCTTAAAAATATGGCCTCTCTCCTTGGTAAACACTGAAGAAAACTATTCATTCATCACTTCTCCTAATTCTTTTTACTCCATGCACAAGTTCCCACTATTATCCTTCACAAGTTCCAACCTCACCCTGGTCATTCTTTTATTTCTCACATAAGAGTATCTGAACCAACAAGGACATCTCATGCCCTCTCCTTGCTCTCCTAAGGAATTCTTTTAGTTCATTCCTTGCTAACTTGAAATACTCAAGCGACCCAACTGAATCTTGCTTTCTTAACCTTGCTTCCCTTTCTTTCCCTCATTTGGCCATTTCCTCCCTGCCTGTCAGGGGCATACCCATCAAGGGCATGCAGTATTTGTTCCTTGAACAAGCTCCACTTTTCATTTCTCACTTTCCCTGACAGTTTCTGTTCCCATATCATGCTCCCTAATTCTTGCCTAATCACTTCATAATTACCCCTCCCCCAATTATAAACCTTGCCCTACCATATGGCCCTATACCTCTCCATTGCAATATTGAAAGACACCGAATTATGGTCACTATCTCCAAAGTGCTCTCCCACAAACAAATCTAACACTTGGCCCAGTTCATTACCCAGTACCAAGTCCAATGTGGCCCATCCTCTTGTCGGCCTATCCACATATTGTGTTAGGAAACACTCCTGCACACCCTGCACAAATACTGCCCCATCCCAGCTATTCAACTTATAAATGTTCCGATTAATATTTGGAAAGTTAAAGTCACACATTATAACTACCCTGTTACCTCCAGAACTATCCATAATCTGCTTTGCAATTTTCTCCTCCACATCTCTATCACTATTTGGAGGCCTATAGAAAACTCCTAACAACATGACCTCCTTTCCTATTTCTAACTTTAACCCATATTACTTCAGTAGGCAGATCCCCTTTGAACTGCCTTTCAGCAGCCGTTAAACTATCCTTGATTAACAATGCTATTCCTCCACCTCTCTTACCACCTTCCCTACTCTTACAGAAATACCTGTATCCCAGAACTTCCAACAACCATTCCTGTCCCTGTTCTAACCATGTCTCCGTAATGGCCCTAATACTGTAGTCCCAAGTACCAATCCATGCTCCAAGTTGCCAATATCAAGTCAAATGCCATCCTGTTTTGTCGCACAACTGTGTGCATGGCAACCATCTCATTACTGATCTTCAATAAGTGCCATTGAGTGTTAGGTAAGTTTGCTTTGCCCTGAAGCAATATCAAACTTTGAAAGTGAGCCTGATTCTCGCTGCGGAAGGGTGGACCCAGACCAATTTGGTTGGTTATATCTACCGAGTGTGGAGACTTGTTCATGCCCAAATGTCTTCCAGCACCTCTTCTGTTCTGAATACACAATATATCTTGTAGTTTCCGTTCTGCTTCGTTTAAAATGAGGCTGGATGCGGGACTGGATGTATTAAAAATAAGTGAATACCTGTTCCTGTGACCTGGCCCACCTGCACAGCATCTATTTCTATAAAAGTTTACACGATCACAAGCCCGAAGAAAACTTACTGCTGTCTCTCATGATCCCCCAAAAAACTGAGTCAACTGACCCCACACAATTAAATCTGCCAATGAAGGTGAAGGATGAAAAGGAATTCCTCCCTCAATGTGTATAGGGTGGGAGCACATTCAACATTTAGATATATGAGCAGTTTTAACATAGTGTATGCCATATACAGTTAAGTATTAGTATGCAGTTCTTGATGGACTGTCTGTACAAAACATAACAAACTCAACAGTAAAAGAGCAGGAAAGTTTAAAAGCCTTTTGATATTTCTCAATTGATGATATTACTATTCTCTTTGTAAATCCCCTCGCACCTTGCTAATATTAAAAAAAGATAAACATTCATTTAGAGTACCGCGCTGCAGAGCAGTATTTTACCACTTCATGTCTGAGTGCTGAGTGGATTTGAAACTGGGAGAATTTCTTTTGCGCGTGTTTTTAGCACCCCCCTCCCCCCATACATACTCTGCCTGCAAAATTTTGAGCCAGTCCGATTTACACTGCAGAAGTCTGTGCATGGGGCTTAACACGCCAAAAACCCTGCAGCTTCAGTCAAAGCCTGCAACTGCACATGCGCAGCATGAAACAATGCTGTTCCTTTCCCACATCCCTCCCGGGCTGGATAATGCCTCCTCCGAATCCCACACAGATTGCCCCCGATAACATTACTGACCCCCTTATCCGCCACTGCCCCACTGCTCAGACAGATCATGCACCCCCCCCACCCCCACCATAGATCGCAAGCAGAATGGCAGCATTCCCTATCCCTCCCTCCCCCCACCCTTTCCCCACCCAGCATCCGCCTGCACAAGGTCCCTCTCTCTGGCTCTGGTCTCCAGAACAGCAAAGCAGCATTGCAACATCAATGACCTCATCCAGGCAGGAGGGGGAGCGCCAGACCCCCATCTCACATCTTCCCTCCAAAGCAGCCAGGTCCTCCCACCCACATGCTTCCAGTCCCTGACACACAAGCACCATCTTCCTCCTCTCCAAGAGAATCACTGGGCTTGTCCTCTGAGGGCCACAGCCTCATACTTTCAGGAAACATGTCACCATTTCTTTCATGGCTCCGTCTTGTCCAAACAGGAGAGAGAACTCCCATACCTGTCGGGAGAGGGTTCAGACAGGGCCTGCTGACCCTGACCTCAGGATCCTCACCGTCTTTCAGCAGCGGGTCTGGATCCAGTCGGAGAGGATTGATGAGACCCAAGCTCTCAGCCACATCGTGGTCGTGCTGGATCGAGACGTGAGCACCTGTGAATCAATTACTAGGGGCAAAGATTTAAGGTGTGAGGGAAAAGGTTTAGAGATGTATGAGGCATGTTTATTTACACCGAGGATGGTAGGTGACTGTAATTTTCCGTCAGGGAGGTCATGGAAGCAGGTACAATAGTGAAATTTTAAGAGACTAGTGCATGAATGGATGGGGATAGAAGGGGATATGGACTGTGGGAGGGTAGGGGGTCACAATTCCGATCAGCACCATGGTCACTGCGGGCTCAGAGGGTCGAAGGGTGTGCAGTAATTTTCTTTGGACTTTGTTCTGTGTTCGATGGAGAAATGTCAAGTAACTTTCTGGCATCCCAGATTCTTCTCTGTGCTTTGCACTTCACCTTGTGTCCTGTGTTGCAGGAGCCAGTCTGGAACCAGCAGGACCATCTGGAATTGAGCTTGCCCCTGCATTTCATCCTGAGCCCATCCTGAGACTGAGAGCTCTAAAGACTCTTCAGGAGAAGTGTGTGAAGGGACCTCTGAGACTGGCACCTTTTTGGCGTCAGCTTCCACCTCCCAACTCACCATCCAAGGTACTCTCACATTTCTGGGTCCAGCTAATGGTGAGGCATCTGGGTCACTCTCTGATGAGAAAAACACATCTACTAATGTATATTGGGAGGAGGAGGGAATGTCTGGGACCTCTGGTTCGGGGGGGCCTGCCGGAGACAAGGGCCCAGCAAGCCCCAGACTATATGCTGGGCTCTGGCATCACTTCTTCTCAGCTTTTGGAGATGCAGCAACAAAGCAACGGAATGCAGGAGGGGCTGACAGCCACACTGGACCCACAGCAATGCTGCTGGGAGGACTCCCAAAGCTTTCAGGTGGACCAGCTACTGCCTGTTTTGCATGGTTCCCAGGCCAACACTGTTAAGGTGGTGCCTACGATGGAAAGCCTGGGATAGGGGATCCTCACCCATGATGGCAAGTCACAAGCGACGGTTGCGTCACAGAAGATGCACAACTGAGGACTTCAAGAAGATTATTAAGATTCTGCAGACCATGGCTGAGAGTGCTTGCAGGAGGACGCAGCGGAACAGCACTGAGACGCAGCGGCCAAGCCTGCAGCTCTTGAGAGTGCAGTCACAATGGATCATAGCTGAGGGACAGCAGAGCTTGGCCCAGACTCAAACGGCACTTGCCACTGCCATTAACAGGAGGCCCCCGATTTAGGTGGCCATCGCCAAGAGCTTAACCATCATGGATAGGAAGCAGGTGGTCATCCAGGACTGGCAGGACCGGGTGATGCTGGATCTTCTGGAGCTCACTGCAGAAGCACCATTATCGCAAAGGGTGAGCCAGGGGATCCTCAGGAACCCCAAGGAGGAGGAAGGGCTCGGGTTCATGCCGGGGCCTTCCAGCCAAGAAATGTAGTTATGTTACACCTTCTGACTCAATCCTTCCTGACACTGGGGCATCTGAGGGGCAGCGGGAAAAAGAAGGTGTCAATCAAACAGGGGGTTTTCAGATGCCTGGAATCCAGTCAAGACTCTTAAGATTCAGACATCCAGAGGACACTCGCCACGCATATCACAGGCCACAGGATGAGGTAGGCAGCTGGCCCCTTCCGTTCTGGGGAGACACAAAGATGCGGTGATAGGTCATGTAAGATTAGGAAGTTGTTGTTGCATTAAGAAGGCACAGGTGAAGGGTTGCTCTAGCTCCATAGATTTTTGAGTACCTTAACTTCTTCTGTCCAAAAACTTTTATGTTGAAACATTAGTATTGAGACACATCTATTGTAAACGAGAATTTTTTTTCCACCACCAACCTCTAGCTAATTTGTCTCAAGAGTTGCCTCAAACAGGAATGGGTTTCTTTGATGCTTTCTGAAGGGATGCTTCATGTTGATATCAGTTGGGGAATCTCCTCAACGCTGTGTCATTGAGAAAATAAAGCCATTGTTTCCCTGGAATCCATGAACCATTCCCTCCTCTCCCCTACCCCAGGGCTCTGTACGGGATTTACAGCTCCCTTAGTCACCACACAGACATGGTGCCAGAATACACGTGGATTTCAGGTGGGATTCAGACTCAGTTGTGCCAGGATATCATCACAATGGTGCTTAGTGAGTCTTCTTCACCTTCCTGCCTGTGAAAGAAATTCACTGATACAGCGTACCCAAGCCCATCACCCTTGTGTTGCAATGATGTAGGAGATAGTAGAGGAAATGGAATCCAAACGCAGAAACGCCGCCCCCTCGTGAGCAAAGTGCCTGGTGATTATGGCCTCACAGAATCATAGACATTTTACAGTGCAGAAAGAGGCCATTTGGCCCATCGAGCTGACACCAACCACAATCCCACCCAGGCCCTACCCCCTTATCCCTACATATTTACCCACGAATCCCTTTAACCTATGCATCTCTGGACACGAAGAGGCAATTTTTAGCATGGCCCATCAACCTAACCCTCACATCTTTGGACTGTGGGAGGAAACTGGAGCATGCAGAGGAAATCCATGCAGACATGAGGAAAATGTGCAAACTCCACACAGACAGTGACCCAAGCCGGGAATCGAACTCAGGGTCCTTGGTGCTGTGAAGCAGCAGGGCTAACCACTGCGCTACCGTGCCACCCTCTCTTTGCTCAGATGCCTGATTCTTGCTGCTAGCTCTCCCGCTGGTTTAATGTGTTGTCATTTTTAAACTGCTCAGAAACATTGAGAAAAACATCATGTGGTCAGCCATTTCATTAGCCCAACCATTCTGAAAAGTTAAAACAAATTTTAAAGAGCCCGGACTGATGTAGATATGCATATTTTCCAGTTTGTCTTCAGTATAAATCCTTTTTCTATGTTGGCAGTGTTTTCAATATTTTTACCTCGCTTTTCCTTCGCAAACCATCAAAAATCTCACCGAGGGGGCGGAGGGAGGTCAAAAGTCTACTTTATTTTAATATTAAAATTGTTTATCAAAAGCGGTTAACTGAACCTCTTTGTTCAGCGGCTGTAATTAATGTCAGCCTCTGTGGAACTAGTTCTGTCTCTGGAGGATTTCCCGCTCTATTAATATGGGAATTCTCTCCATGTGTTATCCAGAGTGTCAGTGGGAGGATCACCTCCATCAGTGACAGTAATCCGCAGCTCCGGAGACAGAGAGAGGACAGATCAGAATCTGAGGAGACTCAATTGGAATATTCCAACAATGGATCAGAGTCGGAGAACAATCGATTGGAATGTTACATCAATGAGCAGGGATCTATCCTACTGGCTTTACATGATGTCTGTGGATTCGGAATGGAACACATTGGAAAATCGGGCCCATTATGGACTGAAGATTATTCAGCACTTTTACTATCCTATCTTGGCTATTGTTGGTATCCCCCGTAAGTCTCTCTAACCAGCTGTCAATTCTTTAACCATTTATGTCATTTAGTCTTCCATTTTTGTGCTTTTATTGATCCTGCCAATCTTATAAAATGATCAATCCAACATGGAACATTAACAATGTTTCACTCTGCAATCTGCTGCAATCCTCCAGTATTTTCTCATACTATTGTATAAGATGCCAGTTAGACCTCAGCTGAAATGTTGTGTAACATTCAGAGCACTATACTATAGGAAGGATGTGAACAAATTAGAGAGGGTGCAGAAGAGAGCTACAAGACTAGTTCCAGTGTTGAGCATGTTCAGTTTTGAAAATAGACTGGAGAGGTTCTCTTCCTTGGGGAGAAGAAGCTAATAAAAGGCAATGCCACAAAGCAATGAATTTGCCCACACTAAGTTTATTGGAGAGGCACTGTGTTCTGATTTCACTACAGATTGAAGCAGTCGCAACCAGGGATGTAGTTCCATCAGGCTCTGGCTTTATTCCATTGTCTGGAAATTATTACCCGGGAGAGATCCAGGTGAAATTAGGAGGGAGAGAGAAGAGCAAGGTGTGCAGCAGCTGCGGTGATTTTCCGTGTGGGGGTGGAGCTGGGTGAGGGGTGGAGGAGATGCTGTATGGACTACAATTAAAATTGCATCAAATAACTAATTTCAAAGTGTTAGCATCTCTCCCTCTGATTGAGATAAATACAAAGCTCAAAGAGACAGACCTTCTAATCACATCATTAACATGGTGCAGAGATTTCTGTGTCACTTGGGTGGCCATGTGTGTATCTTCTGGGGGCTAAAATTTCCTCCCACAGTCGAAAAATGTGCGGATTAGGTTGATTAGCCATGCTAAATTGCCTCTTTGTGGCAGGGGGATCATCAGGATATGTGTGAAGGGTTACAAGAATACGTCCGAGGTGGAACTGTGGTTGATGCAGACTCAATGGGCTGAATGGCCTCATTCTGTACTGTCGGGATTCTGTGATTTTTTTTTCACTTTGGACTCTCACTGTATCTGTGACAGCAAGTTGTTGTTGTAGCTAGTAGAAAATGATGGGGGTTCAATATTGTCAGACGGTCAATAGTCAATAGCTTCTGACCAGAGGTTCCAGCACCTGAAACATCATCATCACTAAGCGTATTAAGAATCATAGAATCCCTACAGTACAAAAGGAGGCCATTTGGGCCATCAATCCTGCACCGTCAACAATCCCACACTATTCCCATGATTCCACATTTATGGCCTGCTAATCCCTCTGAAACTCAGGTCAATTTAGCATGGCCAATCCACCTAACCTGCACATCTTTGGAATGAGGCAGGAAAGCGGGGCAGCCAGATGAAAGCCATGCAGATGGCGAGGAGAACCTATAAAGTCCACACCAACAGTGACTCAAGCCAGGAGTTGAACCCATGTCTCGGGCCCTCTGAGGCAGCAGCTCTTACTGTTCTGCAATATTGATGCCCCAGCAATGTAATCATTTCAAAAGAAATGTAATTGTGATTCACTCCAGAAAATATAGAAAGTAAGAGTGGATGAGAGTCAACATTTAGTTGAACAAGTTCAATAGCATCACATCTGCATTTAAGGTCTCCCATATTCTACCTTATTAAATGCTCTTCCCATTTGTTCCTTCAAAAACATTCATGGAATAAATCAATGGATAGAGCAACACAATTGAGGATCTCAGTAAAACCTCAATGAAACTGATACCTTTGTTCCCAGCCTGATGTTTGATTTTTCTCTTCTCACAGTTAACTTAGTGACGATTACGATCCTCTCCCGGGGAAAGTGCGGTCTCTCCAAATGTATCACTCCCTACCTGGTTGCCATGGCAGTAACTGATCTATTGGTGATTATCTTTGACTTGATATTGAGACACATTGTATTTAGTTTTGATGACCGGTTCTATTTCCGGACATCCATCCCCCTGTGTAATATCCACGCCGTCCTGCTCCATGCAGTTACTGACTGTTCTGTCTATTTCACCGTCACTTTCACCTTTGATCGATTTGTTGCCATTTGTTGCCAGAAGCTGAAAAGTAAATACTGCAGTGAAAAAACAGCAACTGTGGTTCTGGGAACAGTGACTGTGCTGAGCTGTTTAAAGAATATTTTCTGGTATTTTATGTTCCTGCCTCAGTACAGGGTGAGGCTCAGTACTTGGTTTTGTGAAATGTCATTCCGTGTTCAATTCTCCCAAACTTGGGGAACAATTGAGTTCCTCCATTACATTCTAAATCCAGCAGTCCCATTTATCCTGATTTTGTTCCTCAATGGATTCACTGTCAGACACATTATAGTGAGCAGCAGAGTTCGCAAGAGACTACGGACTCACAGCAATGAAGACAGTTCCAGAGACCCAGAGATGGGGAATCGCAGGAAATCCATAATTCTACTCTTTGTTATCTCGGGCAATTTCATCATCTTATGGGCACTGTTAATGTTTTATTTTATATGGTACCGAATGATAAGTTTGGGTCATCAATCTATTTTTCTCCATCCTTTGGTGCTCGACTTGGGTTTCATGTTGCAACTCTTGAGTTGCTGCACCAACACTTGCATTTATGCTATGACCCAGACTAAGTTCAGAGAGCAGTTGAAGAATATGCTGAAGTGTCCCTTTACTGTAACTCTGAAATCAATTCATTGAGGAACAAAATTGAGTCACTGAGTGATTCCAGAAATTTTACCGTTTTATTTCCCATTTCCATGACGGGGGTGGGAGGAGAGAAAGTGGGGCATTATGCAGAGGGTCATTTCCCATTATGATGATGGAAGAACATGCGACTATTCCTAATGGGATAGTGAGCTGGACATGTTGAGCAATCTGGTCAGATAGAATTTCCCATGAAAACCTGACATGCTTATAGTTATTGAATTTACTGGGCACTTGAAACAAGTAGGTCACCAGAGAGGGCAATTGTGGGACCAACCTCACCAGAGCCCAGAATATCCAGCCATGCTGGAAGCATTCAGTACTGTGGCTGAAGAGCAAATCAGAGGATGAGAGCTCCACTGTCATAATTCACTGCTTTCCTTCCCATCATCCACAATCGTAGAGCTGAATTTAGGAGTGTGATGGGATACTCTCCGCTTACCTGGATGAGTGCAAGTCCAGCAGTGCTCAAGCAATTCAACACCATTCAGGGAAAAACAGTTCACTGGAGTATTCCGAATCTGCATCGCCATTCAGTATGACTAATGGTGGATTTTCGGTTGTAACTGCACAGACCTCCCTTCCCCTATATTCCCTGTTTCCAAGAGATGGCAGATCAGTCTAATCGAGCCTTCAATGTATTTAATAATGGAGCACCCACAGCCTTCTGGGGTAGAGAATATCAAAGATTTGCAATCCTTTCAGAAAAATAATTTCTCCTCAAGTCATCCTAAATGAACAGCTCCCAATGTTTTATGTTCCCCAAGAGAGCAAATAATCTCTCAGCATCCACCCTATGAACTCCTTCCTGAATTTGATGTGCTTAAATGAGATCATTGATCATTCTTTGAACTCAATAGAAAATGGACACAAGTTCTTCAACCTCTAATCATAAGACAACCCCTTCATCTGAGACACTAGTTTAATGAACCTTCACTGTTCCTCCCCCATTGTTTTAAATGTCAATACTAAAGCTTCAATAATATTCCTGATATATTATGATCAAAACCCTGTACAACTGAAGCAAGTCTTCTTTATTCCTGTACACCAATCCTTGACAACAGAAGTCAATATTCATTCCTCATTTGCATTCCTCATTACCTGCAGCCCCTGCCTGTTAAATGTTGACATTCCAGCTTTAAGTGATCCCAAGTCTCTTTGAAAGTCAAAAGTTTCTCAATATTTGAAAGAATTGGATTTTCAATTAATAACTTCACATTTCCATAGATTATAATCTATCTTGTTCCCCAGTTGCTTCATTTGTCCATATCTCTTTGATGCCTCTCTCTGTGTCCTCCTCACTGCTTGCCTTCCCATTGGGCTTTTCATCACCAGCACATTTAGATGCATCTCTGATGCGAGAGGGAGTTTTTTCACACACAGGGTGG
The DNA here is from genome assembly GCA_024679065.1 of Sphyrna mokarran. Classification (NCBI taxonomy): domain Eukaryota; kingdom Metazoa; phylum Chordata; class Chondrichthyes; order Carcharhiniformes; family Carcharhinidae; genus Sphyrna; species Sphyrna mokarran. The sequence goes on along the minus strand of JAGIQG010000013.1, from coordinate 78,384,993 downwards.
TGGGGGTATGGAATGCACTGCCAATTAAAGTGGTGGAGGCAGGTACTCTGGAGTTAGTTAAGAAATACTTAGATGGTCACATGAACAGAATGGGTATGGAGGGGTATAGAAAACTGATTTAAAATAGGGATCATGAGCCTTGGGAGTCCCGGGTAAGTGTGAGTAGATGATGATATTGATGTACTTGTTTTTATCCTACAGGTGCTTTGCTCCACCCTGTTGTCTAATGAGGGGCATACACACGATGGGTCATGAGAGGGCTGCTCTTGGATCTTTTTCGAGAGTGTCCTAGTCCTTCACGTCATTAGTGTACGCTTGACTTGGACCATTTGATGGGCAACACGACAGCTCAGTGACTATCGCTGTGCTGTGCAGATACATGGATTTGGTCCTGAGGGAGTTTGTGTATTCTCCCATCCTTGCGTGGGCTTTCTACGGGCGCTCCAGTTTCCTCCCACATCCCAAAGATGTGCTCTTAGGCTAATTGGCATGACATATTCTCCCTAAATTGTCTCAAATTTGGTTTTTAATCCATAGATCTATAAACATGGACAAGGAACGCGGTTAGAGGTGGGAACATTGGGGTAGCGGCGCGGGCTCGTTGGGCCAAAGGGCCTGTTCCCCATGCTGTTTTGTTCTTTGTTCTATTAATACACAATGTAAATGCCGAAGAACCAGCAACTAACCCTTGAGGAATACCACCAATGACAACATGAAAGAAACATGAACGTTCTCTGCTTCCTGTCTGTCAACCAATCCTCCATGCATGCTAATATAATACCTCCAATTCTATGCACAATCATCTTGCCTCTCAACCATTTCTGTGGCACTTTGTAATTGCCTTTTATAAATCAAGGTAATTTACATCTATTGATTCTCCCCATTATTCCCTTTACCACTCCATCCCTCAACATCTCCTTACTTTTGGTAAACAGGGCTATATACTATTATTGCTCTTGTGACCTCTTTTAGATCATTGGTTCGTTTATCCTACATTTAACCTTTAGCACTAAGGACGGCACGATGACACAGTGGTTAGCACTACTGCCTCACAATGCCTGGGACCAGCCCCCAATTCTGGTCTTGGGTCACTGTCTGTGTACAGTTTGCCACATTCTCCCTCTGCCTGCATGTATTCTTCCAGGTGCTCTGTTTTCTCCCTATATACCAAAGGTGTGTGCTTTAGGTTGATCGGGCATGTTAAATTGCCCCTTAGTTTCATAGAGACCAGTATGATAAATAAATGTGGTTCCAGGGATGGGGCCTGGGTGGGATTGTTTTTGGTGCAGACAGGATGGGCTGAAGGGCCTCTTCTGCACTGTATGACTCTATGATTATATTTATCAATACTCCTTTTTGGTCACCTTTTGCTGGTTTCTAAGTGCTCCCAATACTCCATTACTCTCATATTTTTGCAATGTTATAAGCATGTCCTTCCAATCTAATGCCATCTCTAAAGAGTGAGTCACGGATGGATCCCTCTCACTTTTTCTCATGGAGTGTACTTCTGGTAGATGGAGTGACTTGTTCCTTTCAGAGATTTCCTGCTGTTTATTTGCAGCCATATCTCTCAGTAAATTTATCCAATTTACGCTATTCATTCGTATCGATGTAACCGTCTTTGTTTAGGTTGGAAACGGTTCTTTCTAATTGGAATTCGTTAGTTTCCAAATGACCATTGATTTCAATGGTGTTGCGGGGTAAATTCAGATCGCCGGTACTGTCTTTAATTAAGACAATAAAAAACCCACGAGGCAGATATCTCTGTATAAAAATTGTAGTATTTATTTAACAAAAACTCAACGTGCAACTGCTCAGTGGTCACCAAAAGGGTTAAGCAGCCCTGGGATAGAGTGGCAGAATCTCTCTGGTGAATCTAATTTTTAGATCAATTATAGATCTTCTAATCAATTATTCCTGCCTTACATTACGTTAATATTAATTACACCTAATATACACACGTCAGTAATAATCTCTGACATTCACAGCAGCCGCTCTACCTTCCAGTATAATGATATCTCATTCAGCCACTTAATCTGGCTGCTGACTCCAAATTTGGTTAAAGCACTTCCTAGTTGCCTGGTTACCTTAGATGCTTGCGACAGGGATGAAAGTGGTTTATCCCACCAGATCATTGCCAACCTGCATGAACAGCTGGTCGTGCGTCCGGGCACATCCTTGTCCTGAGTCCAGACACTGAATTGAGCCTGTTTATAATGTTGCAATTTCTGTCCCTCGCAATTCTGGCAAGAATTTTGCTAACTATGGGGGTGTCTTCGCCTTTAGCATCATCCTTTACTGTAATCTGCATCCCACTCAAGTCAGCAATGATTCATGGATTTAAAATGTGTTTAAAAACTCAATAAATATATCGTAAAATCTTATAGATTTGTCCAATTCTGTTACTGCATCCATGTATACATTAATTATTCATCTTATTGGCTTACTAACTTTGTTTCAAGGATCATTTAACACTTGGCTGACAATCTTCTTAGTGTTTAAACATATTGTTATGTACCTTATTAACTAATTAGGAACTTCCCACTTCAATCTCTCTCCTAGCCATTGGTTTGCCCAATGCTAGGCCAGTAAATACTTAAATCCTAAAGAGTGAGTGGAGTCTTGATTTCATAGAACACAGATCATAGGACAGTACTGCACAGTACAGGCCCTTCAGTCCTCAATGTTGTGTCAAGCTTTGTCCAAAACTAAGATCAAGCTATCCCACTCCCTATCATTCTGGTGTGCTCCATGTGCCTATCCAATAACCGTTCGAAAGTTCCTAAAGTGTCCGACTCCACACCGCAACCACTCTCTGAGTAAAGAACTTACTTCGGACATCCCTTCTATATCTCCCACCATGAACCTGATACTTATGCCCCCTAGTCACAGCTACATCCACCCAAGGAAATAATCTCTGCACGTCCACTCTATCTATCATCATCTTATAAACCTCTATTAAGTCGTCTCTCATCTTCCTCCGCTCTGAAAAGGAAGCCCCAGCTCCTTCATAAGACCTATCTTCCAAACCAGGCAACATCCTGGTAAATCTCTGCTGCACTCTCTCCAATGCTTCCACATTCTTCTTATGGTGAAGTGGCGAGAACTGGATAGGCACATGGAGCACACCAGAATGATAGGGAGTGGGATAGCTTGATCTTGGATTTGGACAAAGCTTGACACAACATTGAGGGCTGAAGGGCCTGTACTGTGCTGTACTGTTCTATGATCTATGTTCTATGAAATCAAAACTCCACTCACTCTTTAGGATTTAAATATTTACTGGCCTAGCATTGGGCAAACCAATGGCTAGGAGAGAGATTGAAGTGGGAAGTTCCTAATTAGTTAATAAGATACATAACAATAGGTTTAGACACTAAGAAGATTATCAGCCAAGTGTTAAATGATCCTTGAAACAAAGTTAGTAAGCCAATAAGATGAATAATTTATGTATACATGGATGCAGTAACAGAATAGAACAAATCTTTAAGATTTTTCAACATATTTACTGAGTTTTTAAACGCATTTTAAATACATGAATCATTGCTGACTTTTCTACCTCACCAAAATCCTGTATAGTTGCATCATAACCTCAAGGCTCTTAAACGCAAATCCCCGTTAATAAACGCTAACACACTATAATAATGCTAACTCCATCTGCCACTTTTCTGTCCAGCTATGCATCCTATCAATGTCTCTGCAGTTTACTACAGCCTTCCACTTCAAACACTACTCCAACAATCTTGGTACCATCAGCAAATTTACTGACCCATCCTTCAGCCTCTTCTTCCAAGTCATTGATAAAAATCACAAATAGCAGAGAAACCAGCTCTGATCCCAGTGGTACACCGCTGGTAACTGGTCTCCAGTCTCAAAATTTTCCATCCACCATCACCCTCTGTCTTCTACAAGACTGCCAGTTACTTATCCAATTGGCCAAATTTCCCTCTATCTCTCATCTCCTTACTTTCTTCATGAGTCTACTATTGGCAACCTTATCAAGCGCCTTTCTAAAATCCATGTATACGACATCAATTGCTCTACCTTCATCTATACACTTAGTTACCTCCTCAAAAAATTCAATCAAATTTGTGAGGCAAGAATTACCATTCATGACTCCATGCTATCCCGGATTAAGCCGCATCTTTCCAAATGATCATAAATCCTATCCCTCAGGACTTCTCCATTAACTTAACAACTGCCCAGGCAAAACTGACCAGTCCATAATTACCAGGGTCATTACTATTTCCTTTCTTGAAGAGAGGAACATTCTCCAGTCCTGTGGCACTAACCCTCTGGACGGTGAGGACCCAAAGATCAAAGCCAAATGCTCTACAATCTCATCCCTTTCCTTCCAAAGAATCCTAAGATATATCCCATGTGTCCCAAGGACTTATCCTCCCTCTCCCGACAGGCATGGGAGTTCTCTCTCCTGTGGGGACAAGACTGATCCTCCCTCAGGTTTTTCAAAATTGTCAATACATCTTCTCTCAGAAAGTCTATCTCTTCCAGCCTATCAGCCTGTACCACACTCTCATCCTTAAAAATATGGCCTCTCTCTTTGGTAACCACTGAAGAAAACTATTCATTCATCACTTTCCCTAATTCTTTTTACTCCATGCACAAGTTCCCACTATTATCCTTGACCAGTTCTAACCTCACTCTGGTCATTCTTTTATTTCTCACATAAGAGTATCTGACCCAACAAGGACATCTCATGCCCTCTCCTTGCTCTCCTAAGGAATTCTTTTAGTTCATTCCTTGCCACCTTGAAATCCTCAAGCGACCCAACCCAATCTTGCTTTCTTAACCTTGCATCCTTTTCTTTCCCTCATTTGGACATTTCCTCCCTGCCTGTCAGGGGCATACCCATCAAGGGCACGCAGTATTTGTTCCTTGAGCAAGCTCCACTTCTTATTTCTCACTTTCCCTGACAGTTTCTGTTCCCATATCATGCTCCCTAATTCTTGCCTAATCACATAATTACCCCTCCCCCAATTATAAACCTTGCCCTACCATATGGCCCTATGCCTCTCCATTGCAATATTGAAAGACACTGAATTCTGGTCACTATCTCCAAAGTGCTCTCCCACAAACAAATCTAACACATGGCCCAGTTCATTACACAATACCAAGTCCAATGTGGCCCCACCTCTTGTTGGCCTATCCACATATTGTGTTAGGAAACCCTCCTGCACACCCTGCACAAAAACTGACCCATCCCAGCTATTCAACTTATAAAGGTTCCGATCAATATTTGGAAAGTTAAAGTCACCCATGATAACTACCCTGTTACCTCCAGAACTATCCATAACCTGCTTTGCAATTTTCTCCTCCACAGCTCTATTACTATTTGGAGGCCTATAGAAAACTCCTAACAACATGACCTCCTTTCCTATTTCTAACTTCAGCCCATATTACTTCAGTAGGCAGATCCCCTTTGAACTGCCTTTCAGCAGCCATTAAACTATCCTTGATTAACAATGCTACTCCTCAACTTCTCTTACCACCTTCCCTACTCTTACAGAAATACCTGTATCCCAGAACTTCCAACAACCATTCCTGTCCCTGTTCTAACCATGTCTCCGTAATGGCCCTAATACTGTAGTCCCAAGTACCAATTTAAGCTCCAAGTTCAACTACTTATTCCAGATGCTCCTTGCATTGAAGTAGATATTTCTTCCTTCGTAACCTGGATGTCATCACTAATAACATATCGAATGTATGTAATTGTGTATAAATCATAATCTCAGTAACACTTAAAAATCATAAAGAAAAGGTACTATTATCTCACATAGGCCATCAAACACCTGTCTAGCAACACATCTTCTTACAAACCAGCGGAGCACTAAGTCATAGGGACATCTTCTTGTCCTCTTCGATTGATACCACTGCTGCTGCTGTACTCGTCATTGACTTTGGTGTCAAAGAAGAGCAATATGTGAACATGTGCACAATTATAATGATCATTGGAATGAAAATGGAGAAAAATACTATCCCTTGCAATCAGTTCCACAGCTCCTCAGAGAAGAACATGTTGGTTCTTTAAGTTTCTCAAAGTATTTCTCAACGTGTGCAGCCAAATTAATTATGCTCTCTGAAGTCTCTGGTAAATATGTGCAACATTTTGATCCAATTAAAGCACATCTTCCATCCTTAGTTGCCAATATGAAGTCAAATGCTATCCTGTTTTGTCACACAACTGTGTGCATGGCAACCATCTCATTACTGATCTTCAATGAGTGCCATTGAGTGTGAGGTAAGTGTGCTTCGCCCTGAAGCAATATCAAACATTGAAAGTGAGTCTGATTCTCGCTGCGGAAGGGTGGACCCAGATCAATTTGGTTGGTTATATCTACCGAGTGTTGACACTTGTTCATGCCCAAATGTCTTCCAGTACCTCTTCTATTCTCAATACACAATATATCTTGTAGTTTCCGTTCTGCTTCATTTAAAGTGAGGCTGGATGTGGGACTGGATGTATTAAAAATAAGTGAATACCTGTTCCTGTGACCTGGCCCACTTGTACAGATCTATTTCTATAAAAGTTTACTCTATCACAAGCCCTAAGAAAACTTACTGCTGTCTCTCATGATCCCCAAAAAAAACTGAGTCAGCTGATCGCACACAATTAAATCTGCCAATGAAGGTAAAGGATGAAATGGAATTCCTCCCTCAGTGTGTATAGGGTGGGAGCACATCCAACATTTAGATATATGAGCTGTTTTAACATAATATATTCACATACAGATAAGTATTAGTATGCAGTTCTTAATGGACTGTCTGTACAAAAATAACAAACTCAAAAGTAAAACAGCAGGAAAGTTTAAACGCCTTTTGATATCTCTCAGTTGATGCTATTACTATTCTCTTTGTCAATCCCCTGGCACCTTGTTAATGTTAAAAAGAGATGAACATTCATTTGGAGAACCGCGCTGCAGAGCAGTATTTTACCATTTCATGTCTGAGTGCTGAGTGGATTTGAAACTGGAAGAATTTCTTTTTGGCGTGCTTTTAGCACCCCCCTCCCCCCATACATAGACTGCCCGCAAAATTTTGAGCAAGTCCGATTCACGCTGCAGAAGTCCGTGGGTGGGGCTTAACTCGCCCAAAACCCTGCAGCTTCAATCAAAGCCTGCAACTGCACATGCGCAAAATGAAATCGTGCTGTTCCTCTCACACATCCCTCCCGGGCTGGATAATGCCTCCTCCGAACCCCACAGAGATTTTCCCTGATAACATTACTGACCCCCATATCCCCCACTGCCCCACTGCTCAGACAGATCATGCATCCCCCCCATCCCCACCATAGATCACAGGCAGAACGGCAGCATTCCCTACCCTTCCCTCCCGCCACCCTCTCCCCCACCCAGCACCCACCTGCACAAGGTCTCCCTCTCCCCCTGACTTCAATGGCTATCTGACACCTCCCTATCTCTCTCCTGCACCCAACCATCACAGAAACACACATTCATCCCCCATCCCATCTCCATCAGCACACTGCATGTGCGCATTTGCCTTTCCCTCTACGCTAACAAGCAAACTGCATTTAACTTGCTGGAATTCTCTCTCCAACTGCCTGCAGCTGATCTGCTCTAATGAGAGGCAGCTCCATTCAAACCCCGAGGATGGACAAGCAGTGCAGGAAAAAGTAGAAAGCCAGGGCCAGGATTCAGTAACCATGACCTCAGCAGGTTACTGAATGTTGCAGCGGGGAACCCCCTATCCCCTCGGCAGGATACAGACCCAGGGGAGGTGGTTGCCTGGGAGGCAGTAGCTGCCTCAGACAGTGCCATGGCTCTGTTCTCCAGAACAGCAAAGCAGCATTGCAAGAGCAATGACCTCATCCAGGCAGGAGGGGGAGCGCCAGACCCCCATCTCACATCTTCCCTACAAAGCAGCCAGATCCTCCCACCCACATGCTTCCAGTCCCTGACACACAAGCACCATCTTCCTCCTCTCCAAGAGTATCACTGGGCTTGTCCTCTGAGGGCCACAGCCTCATACTTTCAGGAAAAATGTCACCATTTCTTTCATGGCCCCGTCTTATCCCCCAGGAGACAGAACTCCCATACCTGTCGGGACAGGGTACAGACAGGGACTGCTGACCCTGACCTCAGGATCCTCACCGTCTTTCAGCAGCGGGTCTGGATCCAGTCGGAGAGGATGGATGAGACCCAAGCTCTCAGCCACATCGTGGTCGTGCTGGATCGAGACGTGAGCAGATGTGAATCAATTACTAGGGGCACAGATTTAAGGTGTGAGGGAAAAGGTTGAGAGATGTATGAGGCATGTTTATTTACACCGAGGATGGTAGGTGACTGTAATTTTCCGTCGGGGAGGTCATGGAAGCAGGTACAATAGTGAAATTTTAAGAGACTAATGCATGAATGGATGGGGATAGAAGGGGATATGGACTGTGGGAGGGTAGGGGGTTACAATTCAGATGAGCACCATGGTCACTGCAGGCTCAGAGGGTCGAAGGGAGTGCAGTAATTTTCTTTGTGCTTTGTGCTGTGTTCGATGGAGAAATGTCAAGTAACTTTCTGGCACCCCAGATTCTTCTCTGTCCTTTGCGCTTCACCTTGTGTCCTGTCTTGCAGGAGCTGGTCTGGAACCACCAGTACCATCTGGAATCGAGCTTGCCACAGCAGCTCCTGCCCATCCTGAGACTGACAGCTCTAAAAACTCTTCAGGGGAAGTGTGTGAAGGGACCTCTGAGACTGGCACCTTTTTGGTGTCAGCTTCCACCTCCCAACTCACCATCCTAGGTACTCTCACATTGGTGGGTCCAGCTAATGGTGAGGCATCTGGGTCACTCTCTGATGAGCACGACACATCTACTAATGTATATTGGGAGGAGTAGGGAATGTCTGGGGCCTCTGGCTCGGGGGTGCCCTGCCAGAGACAAGGTCCCAGCAAGCCCCAGGCTACATGCTGGGCTCTGGCATCACTTCTTCTCAGCTTTTGGAGATGCAGCAACAAAGCCAGGGAATGCAGGAGGGGCTGACAGCCACACTGGACCAACAGCAAACCCGTTGGGAGGACTGCCAAAGCTTTCAGGTGGACCAGCTACTGCCTGTTTTGCATGGTTCCCAGGCCAACACTGTTAAGGTGGTGTCTAAGATGGAAAGCCTGGGATAGGGGATCCTCACCCATGATGGCAAGTCACAAGCCACAAGCACAGCTGAGGACTTCAAGAAGATTATTAAGATTCTGCAGACCGTGGTTGAGAGTGCTTGCAGGAGGACGCAGCGGAACAGCGCTGAGACGCAGCGGCAAAGCCTGCCGCTCTTGAGAGTGCAGTCACAGTGGATCATGGCTGAGGGACAGCAGATCTTGGCCCAGACTCAAACGGCACTTGCCACTGCCATTAACAGGAGGCCCCCGATTTAGGTGGCTATCGCCAAGAGCTTAACCATCATGGATAGGAAGCAGGTGGTCATCCAGGACTGGCAGGACCGGGTGATGCTGGATCTTCTAGAGCTCACTGCAGAAGCACCATCATCGCAAGGAGTGAGCCAGGGGATCCTCAGGAACCCCAAGGAGGAGCAAGGGCTCGAGTTCATGCCGGGGCCTTCCAGCCAAGAAATGTAGTTATGTTGCACCTTCTGACTCACTCCTTCCTGACACTGGGGCATCTAAGGGGCAGCGGGATAAAGAAGGTGTCATTCAAACATGGGGTTTTCAGATGCCTGGAATCCAGTCAAGACTCTTAAGATTCAGGCATCCAGAGGACACTCGCCAAGCATATCACAGGTCACAGGGTGAGGTAGGCAGCTGGCCCCCTCCGTTCTGGGGAGACACAAAGATGCAGTGATAGGTCATGTAAGATTAGGAAGTTGTTGTTGCATTAAGAAGGCACAGGTGAAGGGCTGCTCGAGCTCCATAGATTTTTGAGTACCTTAACTTCTTCTGTTCACAAATTTTTATGTTGAAACTTATTATTGAGACACATCTATTGTAAACAAGAAATTTTTTTTCACCACCAACCTCTAGCTAATTTGTCTCAAGAGTTGCCTCGAACATGAATGGGTTTACTCTGATGGTTTCTGAAGGGATGCTTCATGTTGATATCAGTTGAGGAGGCTCCTCAATGCTGTGTCATTGAGAAAATAAAGCCATTGGTTCCCTGGAACCCATGAACCATTCCCTCCTCTCCCCTACCCCAGGGCTCTGTCCGGGATTTACATATCCCTTAGTCACTACACAGACATGGTGCCAGCGTGCACGTGGAGTTCAGGTAGGATTCAGACTCAGTTGCACCAGGATAACATCACAATGGTGCTTAAAGAGTCTTCTTCACTTTCCTGCCTGTGAAAGAAATTCACTGATACAGCGTACCCAAGCCCATCCACCCTTGTGTTGGTAAATGTTGCAAGGAGAATGTAGAGGAAATGGAACCCAAACGCAGAAACGCCGGCCCTCGTGATCCATGCCTGGTGATTATGCCTCACAGAATCATAGACATTTTACAGCGCAGAAAGAGGCCATTTGGCCACGAGCTGACACCAACCACAATCCCACCCATGCGTACCTTATTAACTAATTAGGAACTTCCCACATCAATCTCTCTCCTAGCCATTGGTTTGCCCAATGCTAGGCCAGTAAATACTTAAATCCTAAAGAGTGAGTGGAGTCTTGATTTCATAGAACATAGACCATAGAACAGTACAGCACAGTACCGGCCCTTCAGCCCTCAATGTTGTGTCAAGCTTTGTCCAAAACCAAGATCAAGCTATCCCACTCCCTATCATTCTGGTGTGCTCCATGTGCCTATCCAGTTCTCGCCACTTCACCATAAGAAGAATGTGGAAGCATTGTAGAGAGTGCAGCAGAGATTTACCAGGATGTTGCCTGGTTTGGAAGATAGGTCTTAAAAAGGAGCTGGGGCTTTCTTTTTAGAGCGGAGGAAGATGAGAGACGACTTAATAGAGGTTTATAAGATGATGATAGATAGAGTGGACGTGCAGAGATTATTTCCTTGGGTGGATGTAGCTGTGACGAGGGGGCATAAGTATAAGGTTCATGGTGGGAGATATAGAAGGGATGTCCGAAGTAAGTTCTTTACTCAGAGAGTGGTTGCGGTGTGGAGTCGGACACTTTAGGAACTTTCAAACGGTTATTGGATAGGCACATGGAGCACACCAGAATGATAGGGAGTGGGATAGCTTGATCTTAGTTTTGGACAAAGCTTGACACAACATTGAGGACTGAAGGGCCTGTACTGTGCTGTACTGTCCTATGATCTGTGTTCTATGAAATCAAGACTCCACTCACTCTTTAGGATTTAAGTATTTACTGGCCTAGCATTGGGCAAACCAATGGCTAGGAGAGAGATTGAAGTGGGAAGTTCCTACTTAGTTAATAAGGTACATAACAATATGTTTAGACACTAAGAAGATTATCAGCCAAGTGTTAAATGATCCTTGAAACAAAGTTAGTAAGCCAATAAGATGAATAATTTATGTATACATGGATGCAGTAACAGAATTGGACGAATCTATAAGATTTTACGATATATTTATTGAGTTTTTAAACACATTTTAAATACATGAATCATTGCTGACTTGAGTGGAATGCAGATTACAGTAAAGGATGATGCTAAAGGCGAAGACACCCCCATAGTTAGCAAAATTCTTGCCAGAATTGCTAGGGACACAAATTGCAACATTATAAACAGGCTCAATTCATTGTCTGGACTCAGGACAAGGATGTGCCCGGACGCACGACCAGCTGTTCATGCAGGTTGGCAATGATCTGGTGGGATAAACCACTTTCATCCCTGTAGCAAGCATCTAAGGTAGCCAGGCAACTGGGAAGTGACTTTAACCAAATTTGGAGTCAGCAGCCAGATTAAGTGGCTGAATGAGATATCATTATACTGGATGGTAGAGCGGCTGCGGTGAATGTCAGAGATTATTACTGATGTGTGTCTATTAGGTGCAATTGATATTAACGTAATGTAAGGCATGAAGAATTGATTAGAAGATCTATAATTGATCTAAACATTAGATTCACCAGAGAGATTCTGCCACTCTATCCCAGAGCTGCTTAACCCTTTTGGTGACCACTGAGCAGTTGCACGTTGAGTTTTTGTTAAATAAATACTACAATTTTTATACAGAGATATCTGCCTCGTGGGTTTTTTATTGTCTTAATTAAAGACAGTACCGGCCATCTGAATTTACCCCGCAACACCATTGAAATCAATGGTCATTTGGAAACTAACGAATTCCAATTAGAAAGAACCGTTTCCAACCTAAACAAAGACGGTTACATCAATACGAATGAATAGCGTAAATTGGATAAATTTACTGAGATATGGCTGCAAATAAACAGCAGGAAATCTCTGAAAAGAACAAGTCACTCCATCTACCAGAACTACACTCCATGAGAAAAAGTGAGAGGGATCCATCCATGACTCACTCTTTAGAGATGGCATTAGATTGGAAGAAGATGCTTATAACATTGGAAAAATCTGAGAGTAATGGAGTATTGGGAGCACTTAGAAACCAGCGAAAGGTGACCAAAAAGGAGTATTGATAAATATAATCATAGAGTCATACAGTGCAGAAGAGGCCCTTCAGCCCATTCTGTCTGCACCAAAAACAATCCCACCCAGGCCCCATCCCTGTAACCACATTTATTTATCATACTGGTGTCTGTGAAACTAAGGGGCAATTTAACATGCCCGGTCAACCTAAAGCACACATCTTTGGTATATAGGGAGAAAACAGAGCACCTGGAAGAATACATGCAGACACAGGGAGAATGTGGCAAACTGTACACAGACAGTGACCCAAGGCAAGAATTGAAGGCTGGTCCCAGGCATTGTGAGGCAGTAGTGCTATCCACTGTGCCGTGCCGTCCTTAGTGGTAAAGGTTAAATATAGAATAAACCAACCAATGATCTAAAAGAGGTCACAAGAGCAATATTATTATATAGCCCTGTTTACCAAAAGTAAGGAGATGTTGAGGGATGAAGTGGTAAAGAGAATAATGGGGGGAATCAATAGATGTAAATTACCTTGATTTATAAAAGGCAATTACAAAGTGCCACAGAAATGGTTAAGAGGCAAGATGATTGTGCATAGATTTGGAGGTATTATATTAGCATGCGTCGAGGATTGGTTGACAGACAGGAAGCAGAGAACGTTCATGTTTCTTTCATGTTGTCATTGATGGTATTCCTCAAGGGTTAGTTGCTGGGTCTTAGCCATTTACAATGTGTATTAATAGAACAAAGAGCAAAACAGCACGGGGAACAGGCCCTTTGGCCCAACGAGCCCGCGCCGCTACCCCGATGTTCCCACCTCTACCCGCGTTCCTTGTCCATGTTTATAGATCTATGGATTAAAAACCAAATGTGAGACAATTTAGGGAGAGTATGTCATGCCAATTAGCCTAAGAGCACATCTTTGGGATGTGGGAGGAAACTGGAGCGCCCGTAGAAAGCCCACGCAAGGATGGGAGAATACACAAACTCCCTCAGGCCCAAATTCATGTATCTGCACAGCACAGCGATAGTCACTGAGCTGTCCTGTTGCCCATCAAATGGTCCAGGTCAAGCGTACACTAATGACGTGAAGGACTAGGACACTCTCGAAAAAGATCCAAGAGCAGCCCTCTCATGACCCATCGCGTGTTTGCCCCTCGTTAGACAACAAGGTGGAGGAAAGCACCTGTAGGATAAAAACAAGCACATCAATATCATCATCTACTTACACACTTCCCAGGGACTCCCAAGGCTCATGATCCCTATTTTAAATCAGTTTTCTATACCCCTCCATTCCCTTCTGTTCATGTGCCCATCTAAGTATTTTTTAAATAACTCCAGAGTACCTGCCTCCGCCACTTTACTTGGCAGTGCATTCCATACCCCCACCACCCTCTGTGTGAAAAAACTCCCTCTCGCATCAGAGATGCATCTAAATGTGCTGGTGATGAAAAGCCCAATGGGAAGGCAAGCAGTGAGGAGGACACAGAGAGAGGCATCAAAGAGATATAGACAAATTAAGCAACTGGGGAACAAGATAGATTATAATCTATGGAAATGTGAAGTTATTAATAGAAAATCCAATTCTTTCAAGTATTGAGAAACTTTTGATTTTCAAAGAGACTTGGGATCACTTAAAGTTGGAATGTCAACATTTAACAGGCAGGGGCTGCAGGTAATGAGGAATGCAAATGAGGAATGAATATTGACTTCTATTGTCAAGGATTGGTGTACAGGAATAAAGAAGTCTTGCTTCAGTTGTACAGGGTTTTGATCATAATATATCAGGAATATTTTTGAGGCTTTAGTATTGACATTTAAACCAATGGGGGAGGAACAGTGAAAGTCCATTAAACTAGTGTCTCAGATGAAGGGGTTGTCTTCTTCAGATGCTGAACAAATTGTGTCCATTTTCTATTGAGTTCAAAGAATGATCAATGATCTCATTTAAGCACATCAAATTCAGCAAGGAGTTCATAGGGTGGATGCTGAGAGATTATTTGCTCTCTTGGGGAACATAAAACATTGGGAGCTGGTCATTTAGGATTGACTTGAGGAGAAATTATTTTTCTGAAAGGATTGCAAATCTTTGATATTCTCTACCCCAGAAGGCTGTGGGTGCTCCATTATTAAATACATTGAAGGATCAATTGGACTGATCTACCATCTCTTGGAAACAGGGAATATAGGGGAAGGGAGGTCTGTACAGTTAAAACCCAAAATCCACCATTAATTATACTGAACGGCGATGCAGATTCGGGACACTCCAGTGCGCTGCTTTTCCCTGAATGGTGTTGAATTGCTTGAGTACTGCTGGACTTGCACTCAACCAGGCAAGTGGAGAGTATCCCATCACACTCCTAAATTCAGCACTACGATTGTGGATGGTGGGAAGGAAAGCAGTGAATTATGACAGTAGAGCTCTCATCCTCTGATTTGCTCTTCAGCCACAGTACTGAATGCTTCCAGTATGGCTGGACATTCTGGGCTGTGGTGAGGTTGGTCCCACAATTGCCCTCTCTGGTGATCTCCTTGTTTCAAGTGCCCTGTAAATTCAATAACTATAAGCATGTCATGTTTTGATGGGAAATTCTATCTGACCAGATTGCTCAACATGTCCAGCTCACCATCCCATTACGAATAGTCACATGTTCTTCCATCATCATAATGGGGAATGACTCTCTGCATAATCTCCCTCCTTCTCTCCTCCCACCCCCCGTGCTGGAAATGGGAAATAACATGGTAAAATTTCTGGAATCACTGAGTGACTCAATTCTGTTCCTCAATGAATTGACTTCAGAGTTACAGTAAAGGGACACTTCAGCATATTCTTCAACTGCTCTCTGAACTTTGTCTGGGTCACAGCGTAAATGCAAGTGTTCGTGCAGCAACTCAAGAGTTGCAACATGAAGCCCACGTTGAGCACCAAAGGATGGAGAAATATAGATTGATATCCCAAACTTAACATTCGGTACCATATAAAATATAACATTAACAGTGCCCATAAGATGATGAAATTGCCCGAGATAACAAAGAGTAGAATTATGGATTTCCCGCGATTCTCCATCTCTGGGTCTCTGGAACTGTCTTCATTGCTGTGAGTCCGTGGTCTCTTGCGAACTCTGCTGCTCACTATAATGTGTCTGACAGTGAATCCATGGAGGAACAAAATCAGGATAAATGGGACTGCTGGATTTAGAATGTAATGGAGGAACTCAATTGTTCCCCAGGTTTGGGATACTTGAATAGGGAATGACATTTCACAAAACCAAGTACTGAGCCTCACCCTGTACTGAGGCAGGAACATAAAATACCAGAAAATATTCTTTAAGCAGCTCAGCACAGTCACTGTTCCCAGAACCACAGTTGCTGTTTTTTCACTGCAGTATTTACTTTTCAGCTTCTGGCAACAAATGGCAACAAATCGATCAAAGGTGAAAGTGACGGTGAAGTAGACAGAACAGTCAGTAACTGCTTGGAGCAGGACGGCGTGGATATTACACAGGGGGATGGATGTCCGGAAATAAAACTGGTCATCAAAACTAAATACAATGTGTCTCAATATCAAGTCAAAGATAATCACCAGTAGATCAGTTACTGCCATGGCAACCAGGTAGTGAGTGATACATTTGGAGAGACCGCACTTTCCCCGGGAGAGGATCGTAATCGTCACTAAGTTAACTGTGAGAAGAGAAAAATCAAACATCAGGCTAGGAACAAAGGTATCAGTTTCATTGAGGTTTTACTGAGATCCTCAATTGTGTTGCTCAATCCATTGATTTATTCCATGAATGTTTTTGAAGGAACAAATGGGAAGACCATTTAATAAGGTGGAATATGGGAGTCCTTAAATGCGTATGTGATGCTATTGAAATTGTTCAACTAAATGTTGACTTTAATCCAATCTTACTTTCTTACTTTCAATTCTTACAATCTTACTTTCTATTCTTCCTGGAGTGAAACATTTCTTTCGAAATGATTACATTGCTGGGGCGTCAATATTACACAGTAGTAAGAACTGCTGCCTCAGAGGGCCCCGAGACATGGTTCAACTCCTGGCTTGAGTCACTATCGGTGTGTACATTCTCCCCCTAGCTGCATGTGTTTCATCTGGGTGCCCCGCTTTCCTGCCTGATTCCAAAGATGTGCAGGTTAGGTGGATTGGCCATTCTAAATTGACCTGAGTTTCAGAGGGATTAGCAGGCTAAAAATGTGGGATCATGGGAATAGTGTGGGATTGTTGACGATGCAGGATTGATGGCCCAAATGGCCTCCTTTTGTACTGTCGGGATTCTATGATTCTAAATACCCCTCGTGATGATGATGTTTCAGGTGCTGGAACCTCTGGTCAGAAGATACTGACTACTGACCGTCTGACAATATTTAACCCCTGTCATTTTCGACTAGCTACATCAACAACTTGCTGTCACAGATACAGTGAGAGTCCGAAGTGAAAAAAAATCACAGAATCCCTACAGTACAGAAGGAGGCCTTTCAGCCCATTGAGTCTGCATCAACCACAATTCCACCTAGGACCTATTCTTGTAACCCGTCACACTTATCCTGATGATCCCCCTGACACTAAGAGACAATTTAGCATGGCCAATCAACCTAGTCCGCACATCTTTGGACTGTGGAATGAAATTTTAGCCCCCAGAAGATACTCACATGGCCACCCAGGTGACACAGAAATCTCTGCACCATGTTAATGATGTCATTAGAAGGCCTGTCTCTTGAGCTTTGTATTTATCTCAATCAGAGGGAGAGATGCTAACACTTTGAATTTAGTTATTTGATGCAGTTCTAACTGTAGTCCATACAGCATCTCCTCCACCCCTCAACCAGCTCCACCCCCAGACGGAAAATCACCTCAGCTGCTGCACATATTGCTCTTCTCTCTCCCTCCTAATTTCACCTGAATCTCTCCTGGGCAATGATTTCCAGATAATAGAATAATGCCAGAGCCTGATGGAACTCCATCGCTGGCTGCGACTGCTTGGATCTGCAGTGAAATCAGAACACAGTGAACGTAGTGTGGCCAAATTCACCAGTTTGTGGCATTGTCTTTTGTAAGCTTTTTCTCTCCAAGAAGAGCAATTCCAACCTCCCCAGTCTATTTTCAGAACTGAACATGCTCAACCCTGGAGCCATTCTTGTCACTCTCTTCTGCACCCTCTGTAATTTGTTCACATCCTTTCTATAGTATGGTTACACAACATTGCAGCTGAGGTCTAACTGGCATCTTATACAATAGCATCAGAAAATACTGGAGGATTGCAGCAGATCGCAGAGCGAAACAGAGTTAATGTTCCATGTTGCATTGGTCCTTTTACAAGATTGGCAGGATCAACAAAAGCACAAAAATGGAAGACTAAATGCCATAAATGGTTAAAGAATTGACAGCTGGTTAGAGAGACTTACGGGGGATGCCAACAATAGCCAAGATAGGATAGTAAAAGTGCTGAATAATCTTCAGTCCAGAATGGATCCGAATTTCCAATGTATTCCATTGCGAATCCACAGACATCATGTAAAGCCAGTAGGTTAGATCCCTGCTCATTGACGTAACATTCCAATTGGTTGTTCTCCGACTCTGATCCATTGTTGGAATATTCCAGTCGAGTCTCCTCGGATTCTGATCTCCCCTCTCCCTGTCTCCGGGGCTGCGGATTCCTGTCAGTGATGGAGGTGATACTCCCACTGACACTCTGGATAACACATGGAGAGAATTCCCATATTAATAGAAGTGGGCAATCCTCCAAGTGAGATCTATGGAGACTGACATTAATTACAGTCACTGAACAAACAGAGCTCAGCTAACCCCTTCCAATCCAATCTTTTTAACATCACAAAGTAAAGCATTAACCTGGCCTGGCTGGGACATAATAGGAGTTCCAGAAGAAAAGATGGATGAAAGAAGTAGACTGGCTAACATTGTTTATGACTCCATGGCTGGAGAGAGCTGTAGGCCTGTAAGTGTCCCATCCAGAAGGCAGGCCTGAAAGTAAACTAATCTAAATCAGTCTGGCTACTTTATGGTTTAATTTTAACTATATTTAAATTTAAGAATGGTTGGACTAATAAAATGGATGAAGTTAACCCACATGATTAAAGTTTTCGAGCAGTTTGAAAATGAATGCAGGACAATACTCGGGTGGCACGGTGGTTAGCACTGCTGCCTCACAGCACCAGGGACCCGGGTCTGATTACTCACTTGGGTCATTGTCTGTGTGGAGTTTGCTCACACTCCCCATGTCTGCATGGGTTTCCTCTGGGTGCTCTGCTTTCCTCCCACAGCCCAAATATGTGTGGGTTACGTGGATTGCCCATGCTAAATCCTTCCTCAGTGTCAGGGGAGTGAGCAGAGTAAATGCATGGGTTTATGGGAGCAGGGCCTGGGTAGGATTGAGGTCAGTGCAGACTCAATGAGCCGAATATCCTCCTTCTGCAGTGCAGGATTCCATGAAATTCTATGAATACATCATACCCCCAGATGGTAACACTCTTTGCCTCTTACAAACATTTCTGCCAATCCGACATTGCTGATTTGCAGATGGCAGATCTGCACCAACCAGCCATGGCAAAGACAGAGCCATTTGTGACTCCATGGCAGAGATTCTCTCAAAAAATTCAAAGTTCCCAAGATGTGGGAAAACAGGAATAAATCCCGTTAGTCATATTTAGCATGATTTCCAGACTTATTTTCTAACACAGCGTGTATCACAGAACACCCTCACGTGACTCACACTAGTCACGCCTAACAAATTTGATTGAACTTTTTGAGCATGTAACCAAGTATGTGGATGAGGGTGGTGTGGTTGATGGAGTTTATATAGAGTTCAACAAAGCCTTTAACAAAATCCCACCCTGGAGACTTATTCAGAAGGCTAATGCGCATGGGATACAGGGTGATTTGACAAGACGGATTCATAATTGGTAGGAAACAAAGGGTAATGACAGACAGCTGTTTTAGTGACTGGAGGCCAGTGGCCAGTGGCATATCACAGAGATCTGTGCTGGATCCCCTACTGTTCGTCCTTGATCTGAATGACTTTGTGGAGGATAGGATCAGTATGCTGATGATACAAAGAACAAAGAACAAAACAGCACATGAAACAGGCTGTTTGGCCCAACGAGCCCACACCACCAGCTCAATGTTCCCAACTCTACCCGTGATCCCTGTCTATGTTTATGGATCCACTGTCTATGTTTATGATGCAAAGTTTGGCCAAGTGGCTAACAGTAATATTGAGGTTGAGGGTCACATTGCCACCCGCTCGATAGTGGGGAGATGCGTGGGGCTCCTGAACATGCAGTTCTGGTGTTTGGACCAATCTGGTGGGGCCCTACCATGCAGCCCACTGATTTCCTCCCACATTGTGGTGGTGTGCTGTGCCCTTCACAACCTGCGCAAAAGTGAAGAAACCTTTTCGAGGAGGAGGAAGATGTGGAGGCTGACCAGCTAGGCATAGCTGGGGAGGACGCCACCCAGCAAGAGGAGGAGGAAGAAGAGAAAGAGGAGGACAATACCACGCAATACTACTGGGATGCAGGAGAGCTGGCAGCACGAATCAGGCATGTGAGGAAAGAAAGGGTGGCACAGTAGCACACTGGTTAGCCCTGCTGCTTCACAGGACCAAGGAACCCGGGTTCGATTCCCGGCTGGGGTCACTGTCTGTGTGGAGTTTGCACATTCTCCTCATGCCTGCATGGGTTTCCTCGCGTGCTCCAGTTTCCTCCCAGAGTCCAAAGACGTGAGGGTTAGGATGATTGGCCATGCTAAAAATTGCCGCTTCGTGTCCTGAGATGCAAAGGTTTAAGGGTTTTGTGGGTAAATATATAGGCATAAGGGGATAGAG
This sequence comes from Sphyrna mokarran, assembly GCA_024679065.1. Taxonomy (NCBI): domain Eukaryota; kingdom Metazoa; phylum Chordata; class Chondrichthyes; order Carcharhiniformes; family Carcharhinidae; genus Sphyrna; species Sphyrna mokarran. The sequence continues at coordinate 78,364,635 of JAGIQG010000013.1, read as the reverse complement.
CCTGGGTGGGATTGTGGTCGGTGCAGACTCGAAGTTCCAAATGGCCTCTTTCTGCACTGTAAAGTTTCTATGATTCTCTGAGGCCATAATCACCAGGCACTTTGCTCACTGGGGGCCAGCGTTTCTGCCTGTGGGTTCCATTCCCTCTACTATCCCCTGCAACATTGAAGCACAAGGGTGATGGGCTTGGGTACACTGTATCTGTGAGTTTCTTTCGCAGGCAGGAAGGTGAAGAAGACTCCCTAAGCACCATTGTGATGATATCCTGGTGCAACTAAATCTGAATCCTACCTGAACTCCGCGTGTACACTGGCACCATGTCTGTGTAGTGACTAAGGGATCAGTAAATCCCGAACAGAGCCCTGGGGTAGGGGAGAGGAGGAATGGTTCATGGGTTCCGGGGAACCAATGGCTTTATTTTCTCAATGACACAGTGTTGAGGAGCCTCCCCAACTGATATCAACATGAAGCATCCCTCCAGAAACCATCAGAGTAAACCCATTCGTGTTTGAGGCAACTCTTGAGTCAAATTAGCTCGAGGTTGGTGGTGGAAACAAATTTCTTGTTTACAATAGATGTGTCTAAATAATAAGTTTCAACATGAAAATTTGTGAACAGGAGAAGTTAAGGTGCTCAAAAATCTATCGAGCTAGTGCCTTCACCTGTGCCTTCGTAATGCAACAACAACTTCCTAATCTTACATAACCTACCATTCCATCTTTGTGTCTCCCCAGAATGGAGGGGGCCAGCTGCCTACCTCACTCTGTGGCCTGTGATATGCTTGGCGAGTGTCCTCTGGATGCCTGAATCTTAAGAGACCTGACTGGATTCCAGGTGTCTGGGATGTTTCCATGACACCTTCTTTATCCCGCTGCCCCTCAGATGCCCCAGTGTCAGGAAGGGTGGAGTCAGAAAGTGTAACATAGCTACAGTTTCCTGGCTGGAAGGCCCCGGCATGATCTCGAGCCCTTGCTTCTCCTTGGGGTTCCTGAGGATCCCCTGGCTCACTCCTTGCGATGATGGTGCTTCTGCAGTGAGCTCCAGAAGCTCCAGCATCACCCGGTCCTGCCAGTCCTGGATGACCACCTGCTTCCTATCCATGGTGGTCGAGCTTTTGGTGATGGCCACCTGAGTTGGAGGCAACCTATTAATGGCAGTGGCAAGTGCCATTTGAGTCTTGGCCAAGCTGTGCTGTCCCTCAGCCATGACCCTCTGTGACTGCACTCTCAAGGGCTGCAGGCATAGCCCGCTGCGTCTCAGCGCTGTTCCGCTGGGTCTCCTGCAAGCACCCTCAGCCATGGTCTGCAGAATCTCAATAAGCTTGTTGAAGTCCTCAGCTGTGGGTCTTCTGTGACACAGCTGTCGCTTGTGAGTTACCATCATGGCGAGGATCCCCTACCCCAGACTTTCCATCGTAGGCACCACCTTAACAGTGTTGGCCCGGGAATCATGCAAAACAGACAATAGCTGGCCCACCTGAAAGCTTTGGGACTCCTTCCAACAGCCTTGCTGTGCGTCCAGTGTAGCTGTCAGCCCCTCCTGCATTCCCTGGCTTTGCTGCTGCATCTCCAAAAGCTGAGAAGAAGTGATGCCAGAGCCCAGCATGTAGCCTGGGGCTTGCTGGGTCCGTGTCTCCAGCAGGCACCACCCCCCCAATCCCCGAGCCAGAGGCCCCAGACATTCCCTCCTCCACCCAATATACATTAGTAGATGTGTCGTGCTCACCAGAGAGTGACCCAGATGCCTCACCATTGGCTGGACCCACCACTGTGAGAGTACCTAGGATGGTGAGTTGGGAGTTGGAAGCCTCAATTCCAGATGGTGCTGCTGGTTCGAGACCAGCTCCTGCAACACAGGATACAAGGTGAAGCGCAAAGTACGGAGAAGAATCCGGGGTGCCAGAAAGTTACTTGACATTTCTCCATCCAACATAGAACAAAGTACAAAGAAAATTACAGCACAGGAACAGGCCCTTCAGCCCTGCAAGCCTGCAGTGACCATGCTGCTGATCTGAATTGTAACCCCCTTCCCTTCCACAGTCCATATCCCCCTCTATCCCCATCCATTCATGCATTTGCCTCTTAAAAATTCACTATTGTACCTGCTTCCATGACCTCCCCGACAGAAAATTACAGTCACCTACCATCCTCGGTGTAAATAAACATACCTCATACATCTCTAAACCATGTCCCTCACACCTTAAATCTGTGCCCGAGTAATTGATTCACAGCTGCTCACTTCTCGATCCAGCCCGACCATGATGTGGCTGACAGCTTGGGTGTCATCCATCCTTTCCGGCCGGCTCCAGGCCCGCTGCTGAAAGACGGTGAGGATCCTGAGGTCAGGGTCAGCAGGCAGTGTCTGTACCCTCTCCCGATAGGTATGGGAGTTCTCTCTCCTGTGGGGACAAGACGGAGCCATGAAAGAAACGGTGACATGATTCCTGAAAGTATGAGGCTGTGGCCCTCAGAGGACCAGTCCAGTGATAGTCTTGGAGAGGAGGAAGATGGTGCTTGGGTGTCAGGGACTGGAAGCATGTGGGTGGGAGGATCTGGTTGCTTTGGAGGGAAGATGCAAGATGGGGGTTCGGTTCTCCCCTTCCTGCCTGGATGAGGTCATTGCTCTTGCAATGCTTCTTTGCTGTTCTGGAGACCACGGCACTGTCTGAGGCAGCTACTGCCTCCCAGGCAACCACCTCCCCTGGGTCTGTATCCTGCTGAGGGGAAAGGGGGTTCCCCGCAGCAACATTCAGTAACCGGCTGAGGTCATGCTTACTGAATCTGGGCCCTGGCTTTCTACTTTTTCCTGCACTGCTTGTCCATCCTTGGGGTTTGAATGGAGCTGCCTCTCATTAGAGCAGATCAGCTGCAGGCAGTTGGAGAGAGAATTCCAGCAAGTTAAATGCAGTTTGCTTGTTAGCGTAGAGGGAAAGGCAAGTGCGCATTTGCAGTGTGCTGATGGAGGTGGGATGGGGGATGAATCTCTGTTTCTGTGATGGTTGGGCGCAGGAGAGGGAAAGGGAGGTGTCAGATAGCCATTGAAGTCAGTGGGAGAGGGTGACCTTGTGCAGGTGGGTGCTGGGTGGGGGAGAGGGTGGCGGGAGGGAGGGGTAGGAAATGCTGCCGTTCTGCCTGTGATCTATGGTGGGGATGGGGGGGATGCATGATCTGTCTGAGCAGTGGGGCAGTGGCGAAAAAGAGGGTCAGTAATGTTATCGGGGGCAATCTCTGTGGGGTTCGGAGGAGGCATTATCTTGCCCGGGAGGGATGTGTGAGAAGAACAGCATTATTTCATTTTGCGCATGGGCAGTTGCAGGCTTTGATTGAAGCTGCAGGGTTTTGGGCGAGTTCAGCCCCACCCACGGACTTCTGCAGCGTGAATCGGACTATATCAAAATTTTGCGGGCACACTATGTATGGGGGGAGGGGGGTGCTAAAAGCACGCCCTAAAGAAATCCTCCATGTTTCAAATCCACTCAGCACTCAGACATGAAATGGTAAAATACTGCTCTGCAGCCCGGTTCTCTAAATGAATGTTCATCTTTTTTTAATATTAACAAGGTGCCAGGGATTTACAAAGAGAATAGTAATAGCATCAATTGAGAAATATCAAAAGGCTTTTAAACTTTCCTGCTCTTTTACTGTTGAGTTTGTTATTTTTGTACAGACAGTCCATTAAGAACTGCACACTAATACTTATCTGTATATGAATACACAATGTTAAAACAGCTCATATATCTAAATGTTGGATGTGCTCCCACCCTATACACACTGAGGGAGGAATTCCATTTCATCCTTTACCTTCATTGGCAGATTTAATTGTGTGGGATCAGCTGACTCAGTTTTTTTGGGGGATCATGAGAGACAGCAGTAAGTTTTCTTAGGGCTTGTGATGGAGAAAACTTTTATAGAAATAAATCTGTACAGGTGGGCCAGGTCACAGGAACAGGTATTCACTTATTTTTAATACATCCAGTCCCGCATCCAGCCTCACTTTAAATGAAGCAGAACGGAAACTACAAGATATATTGTGTATTGAGAATAGGAGAGGTGCTGAAAGACAGTTGGGCATGAACAAGTGTCCACACTCGGTAGATATAACCAACCAAATTGGTCTGGGTCCACCCTTCCGCAGCGAGAATCAGACTCACTTTCAATGTTTGATATTGCTTCAGGGCGAAGCACACTTACCTAACACTCAATGGCACTCATTGAAGATCAGTAATGAGATGGTTGCCATGCACACAGTTGTGCGACAAAACAGGATAGCATTTGACTTCATATTGGCAACTAAGGATGGAAGATGTGCTTTAATTGGATCAAAATGTTGCACATACTTACCAGAGACTTCAGATAGCATAATTAATTTGGCTGCACACGTTCAGAAGGACTTTGAGAAACTTAAAGAACCAACATGTTCTTCTCTGAGGATCTGCGGAAGTGATTGCAAGGGATAGTATTTTTCTCCATTTTCATTCCAATGATCATTATAGTTGTGCACATGTTCACATATTGCTCTTCTTTGACACCAAAGTCAATGACGAGGACAGCAGTAGCAGTGGCATCAATCAAAGAGGACAAGAAGATGTCCCTATGACTTAGTGCTCCGCTGATTTATAAGAAGATGTGTTGCTAGACAGGTATTTGATGGCCTATGTGAGACAATATTACCTTTTCTTTATGATTTTTAAGTATTAGTGGGATTATGATTTATACACAAGTACATACATTCAATATGTTATTAGTGATGACATCCAGGTTACGAAGGAAGAAATATCTACTTCAATTCAAGGAGCATCTGGAATAAGTAGGTGAACTTGGAGCAAAGATTGGTACTTGGGACTACAGTATTAGGGCCATTATGGAGACATGGTTAGAACAGGGACAGGAATGGTTGTTGGAAGTTCTGGGATACAGGTATTTCTGTAACAGTAGGGAAAGTGGTAAGAGAGGAGGTGGAGTAGCATTGTTAATCAAGGATAGTTTAATGGCTGCTGAAAGGCAGTTCAAAGGGGTCTGCCTACTGAAGAAATATGGGCTGACGTTAGAAATAGGAAAGGAGGTCATGTTGTTAGGAGTTTTGTATAGGCCTCCAAATAGTAATAGAGATGTGGAGGAGAAAATTACAAAGCAGATTATGGATAGTTCTGGAGGTCACAGGGTAGTTATAATGGGTGACTTTAACTTTCCAAATATTGATCGGAACCTTTCTAAGTTGAATAGCTGGGATGGGGCAGTTTTTGTGCAGGGTGTTCAGGAGGGTTTCCTAACACAATATGTGGATAGGCCAACAAGAGGTGGGGCCAGATTGGACTTGGTACTGGGTAATGAACTTGGCCAAGTGTTAGATTTGCTTGTGGGAGAGCACTATGGAGATAGTGACGAGAATTCAGTGTCTTTCAATATTGCAATGGAGAGGTATAGGGCCATATGGTAGGGCAAGGTTTATAATTGGCGGAGGGGTAATTATGAGATTAGACAAGAATTAGGGAGCATGATATGGGAACAGAAACTGTCAGGGAAAGTGAGAAATGAAAAGTGGAGCTTGTTCAAGGAACAAATACTGCGTGCTGTTGATGGGTATGCCCCTGACAGGCAGGGAGGAAATGGCCAAATGAGGGAAAGAAAAGGAAGCAAGATTAAGAAAGCAAGATTCAGTTGGGTCGCTTGAGGATTTCAAGGTAGCAAGGAGTGAACTGCAAAAAGGCCTTAGGAGAGCAAGGAGCGGGCATGAGATGTCCTTGCTGGGTCAGATACTCTTATGTGAGAAATAAAAGAATGACCAGGGTGAGGTTAGAACTGGTCAAGAATAATAGTGGGAACTTGTGCATGGAGTAAAAGAATTAGGAGAGGTGATGAATGAATAGTTTTCTTCAGTGTTTACCAAGGAGAGAGGCCATGTTTTTCACGATGAGAGTGCGGGAGAGGCTGATTGGCTGGAGGAGATAGACATTCTGAGAGAAGATGTATTGACAATTTTGATAAACCTGAGGGTGGATAAGTACCTTGGGACACACGGGATATATCTTAGGATTCTTTGGAAGGAAAGGGATGAAATTGTAGAGCATTTGGCTTTGATCTTTGGGTCCTCACTGTCCACAGGGATAGTGCCAGGGACTGGAGAATGTTGTTCCTCTCTTCAAGAAAGGAAATAGGAATGACCCTGGTAATTATGGGCTGGTTAGTTTTACCTCGGTGGTTGGTAAGTTAATGGAGAAGTCCTGAGGGATAGGATTTATGATCATTTGGAAAGATGCGGCTTAATCCGGGATAGCATGGATTCATGAATGGTAAGTCTTGCCTCACAAATTTGATTGAATTTTTTGAGGAGGTAACTAAGTGTATAGATGAAGGTAGAGCAATTGATGTCGTATACATGGATTTTAGAAAGGCCTTTGATAAGGTTGCCATTAGTAGACTCATGAAGAAAGTAAGGAGGTGTGAGATAGAGGGAAATTTGGCCAATTGGATAAGTAACTGGCTGTCTTGTAGAAGACAGAGGGTGATGGTGGATGGAAAGTTTTCAGACTGGAGACCAGTTACCAGCGGGTTAGCACAGGGATCTTGAGCTGGTTTCTCTGCTATTTGTGATTTTTATCAATGACGTGGAAGAGGAGGCTGAAGGATGGGTCAGTAAATTTGCTGATGGCACCAAGATTGGTGGAGTAGTGTTTGTGGTGGAAGGCTGTTGTAAACTGCAGAGACATTGATAGGATGCATAGCTGGACAGAAAAGTGGCAGATGGACTGAGCATTATTATAGTGTGTTGGCGTTTATTAACAGCGATTTGCTTTTAAGAGCCTTGAGGTTATGCTGCAACTATACAGGATTTTGGTGAGACCACATTTGTAATATTGTGCGCAGTTCTCACCACTTCATAAGAAGGATGTGGAAGCATTGGAGAGAGTGCAGCTGAGATATACCAGGATGTTGCCTGGTTTGGAAGATAGGTCTTATGAGGGAGCTGCGGCTTTCTTTTGAGAGCGGAGGAAGATGAGAGACGACTTAATAGAGATTTATAAGATGATGACAGATAGAGTGGATGTGCAGAGATTATTTCCTGGGGTGGATGTAGCTGTTAGTAAGGGTCATAAGTATAAGGTTCATGGTGGGAGATATAGAAGAGATGTCCGAGGTAAGTTCTTTACACAGCGAGTGGTTGCAGTGTGGAATGCAGTGGCTGCTGTGATAGTGGATTCGGACACTTTAGGAAGTTTCAAACGGTTATTGGATAGGCACATGGAGCACACCAGAATGGTAGGGAGTGGGATAGCTTGATCTCGGTTTTGGACAAAGCTTGACACAACATAGAGGGCTGAAGGGCCTGTACTGTGCTGTGTTGTCCTATGATCTATATTCTATGAAATCAAGACTCCACTCACTCAGACACAGGGAGAATGTGGCAAACTCTACACTGAAAGTGACCCAAGACCAGAAATGAAGGCTGGTCCCAGGCATTGTGAGGAGTAGTGCGAACCACTGTGCCATCGTGCTGTCCTTAGTAGTAAAGAATAAATATAGAAGAAACCAACCAATGATCTAAAACAGGTCGCAAGAGCAGTATTAGTATATAGCCCTGTTTACCAAAAGTAAGGAGATGTTGAGGGATGAAGTGGTAAAGGGAATAATGGGGGGAATCAATAGATGTAAATTACCTTGATTTATAAAAGGCAATTACAAAGTGCCACCGAAATGGTTAAGAGGCAACGTGATTGTGCATAGATTTGGAGGTATTATATTAGCATGCATCGAGGATTGTTTGACAGACAGGAAGCAGAGAACGTTCATGCTTCTTTCATGTTGTCATTGTCGGTATTCCTCAAGGGTTCGTGATGGGCTCTTAGCCATTTACAATGTTTATTAATGTCTTAGGTTAATGAATGATGAGAGATGTATCTAAATGGGAAGGTAAGCAGCGAGGAGGACACAGAGAAAGGCATCAAAGAGACATAGACAAATAAAGCCACTGGGGAACAAGATAAATATAATCTATGGAAATGTGAAGGCATTAATAGAAAATCCAATTCATTCAAATAACGAGAAACTTTTGATTTTCAAAGAGACTTTGGGATCACTTAAAGCTGGAATGTAAACATTTAACAGGCAGGTGCCAGAGGTAATGAGGAATGCAAATGAGGAATGAATATTGACTTCTATTGTCAAGGATTGGTGTACAGGAATAAAGAAGACTTGCTTCAGTTGTACAGGGTTTTGATCATAATATATCAGGAATATTTTTGAAGCTTTAGTATTGACATTTAAACCAATGGGGTAGGAAAAGTGAAGGTTCATTAAACGAGTGTCTCAGATGAAGGGGTTGTCTTGTGATTAGAGGCTGAAGAAATTGTGTCCATTTTCTATTGAGTTCAAAGAATGATCAATGATGTCATTTAAACACATCAGATTCAGGAGGGACTTCATAGGGTGGATGCTGAGAGATTATTTGCTCTCTTGGGGAATATAAAACATTGGGAGCTGTTCATTTAGGATTGACATGAGGAGAAATTATTTTTTTTTAAAGGATTGCAAATCTTTGATATTCTCTATCCCAGAAGGCTGTGGGTGCTCCATTATTAAATACATTGAAGGCTCAATTAGACTGATCTACCATCTGTTGGACACAGGGAATATGGGGGAAGGGAGGTCTGTGCAGTTAAAACCTAAAATCCACCATTAATCATACTGAATGGCGATACAGATTCGGAACACTCCAGTGCACTGCTTTTCCCTGAATGGTGTTGAGTTGTTTGAGTACTGCTAGACTTGCGCTAAACCAGGCAAGTGGAGAGTATCCCATCACACTCCTAAATTCAGCACTACAATTGTGGATGATGTGAAGGAAAGCAGTGAATAATGATACTAGAGCCCTCATCCTCTGATTTGCTCTTCAGACACAGTACTGAATGCTTCCAGCATGGCTGGACATTCTGGTCTCTGGTGAGGTTGGTCCCACAATTGCCCTCTCTGGTGATCTCCTTGTTTCAAGTGCCCAGTAAATTCAATAACTATAAGCATGTCAGGTTTTCATGGGAAATTCTATCTGACCAGATTGCTCAACATGTCCAGCTCACTATCCCATTAGGAATAGTCGCATGTTCTTCCATCATCATAATGGGAAATGATCCTCTGCATAATGCCCCACTTTCTCTCCTCCCACCCCCGTGCTGGAAATGGGAAATAACATGGTAAAATTTCTGGAATCACTGAGTGACTCAATTCTGTTCCTCAATGAATTGATTTCAGAGTTACAGTAAAGGGACACTTCAACATATTCATCAACTGCTCTCTGAACTTTGTCTGGGTCACAGCGTAAATGCAAGTGTTCGTGCAGCAACTCAAGAGTTGCAACATGAAACCCAGGTCGAGCACCGAAGCATGGAGAAAAATAGATTGATGACCCAAACTTATCATTCGGTACCATATAAAATAAAACATTAAGAGTGCCCATAAGATGATGAAATTGCCCGAGATAACAAAGAGTAGAATTATGGATTTCCTGCGATTCTCCATCTCTGGGTCTCTGGAACTGTCTTCATTGCTGTGAGTCCATAGTCTTTTGCGAACTCTGCTGCTCACTATAATGTGTCTGACAGTGAATCCGTTGAGGAACAAAATCAGGATAAATGGGACTGCTGGATTTAGAATGTAATGGAGGAACTCAATTGTTTCCCAGGTTTGGGATACTTGAATAGGGAATGACATTTCACAAAACCAAGTACTGATCCTCACCCTGTACTGAGGCAGGAACATAAAATATCAGAAAATATTCTTTAAGCAGCTCAGCACAGTCACTGTTCCCAGAACCACAGTTGCTGTTTTCTCACTGCAGTATTTACTTTTCAGCTTCTGGCAGCAAATGGCAACAAATCGATCAAAGGTGAAAGTGACGGTGAAGTAGACAGAACAGTCAGTAACTGCATAGAGCAGGACAGCGTGGATATTGCACAGGGGTACGGATTTCCGGAAATAAAACCGGTCATCAAAAATAATCGAAATGTGTCTCAATATCAAGTCAAAAATAATCACCAATAGATCAGTTACTGCCATGGCAACCAGGTAGTGAGTGATACATTTGGAGAGACCGCACTTTCCCCGGGAGAGGATCGTAATCGTCACTAAGTTAACTGTGAGAAGAGGAAAATCAAACATCAGGCTGCGATCAAAAGTACCAGTTTCATTGAGGTTTTACTGATATCCCCAATTGTGTTGCTCCATCCATTGATTTATTCCATGAATGTTTTTGAAGGAACAAATGGGAAGACCATTTAATAAGGTGGAGTATGGGAGACCTTAAATGCATATGAGATGCTATTGAAATTGTTCAACTAAATGTTGACTATAATCCAATCTTACTTCCTATTCTTCCTGGAGTGAAACACAATTACATTTCTTTTGAAACGATTACATTGCTGGGGCATCAATATTACACAGTAGTAAGAACTGCTGCCTCAGAGGGCCCGAGACATGGGTTCAACTCCTGGCTTGAGTCACTATTGGTGTGTACATTCTCCCCCTAGCTGCATGGGTTTCATCTGGGTGCCCCGCTTTCCTGCCTCATTCCAGAGATGTGCAGGTTAGGTGGATTGGCCATGCGAAATTGACCTGAGTTTCAGAGGGATTAGCAGGCTAAAAATGTGGGATCATGGGAATAGTGTGGGATTGTTGACGGTGCAGGATTGATGGCCCAAATGGTCTTCTTTTGTACTGTAGGGATTCTATGATTCTAAATACCCCTAGTGATGATGATGTTTCAGGTGCTGGAGCCTCTGGTCAGAAGCTATTGACTGTTGACCATCTGACAATATTTAGCCCCCTACAAGAACAACTTGCTGTCGCAGATACAGTGAGAGTCCAAAGTGAAAAAGATCACAGAATCCCTACAGAAAAGAAGGAGGCCATTCAGCCCATTGAGTCTGCATCTACCACAATTCCACCTCGGACCTATTCGTGTAACCCTTCACACATATCCTGACGATCCTCCTGACACTAAGAGGCAATTTACCATAGCTAATCAACCTAATCCGCACATCTTTGGACTGTGGGATGAAATTTTAGCCCCCAGAAGATATTCACATGGCCACCCAAGTGAATCAGAAATCTCTGCACCATGTTAATGATGTGATTGGAAGGTCTGTCTCTTGAGCTTTGTATTTATTTCAATCAGAGGGAGAGATGCGAACACTTTGAATTTAGTTATTTGATGCAATTTTAATTGTAGTCCATACAGCATCTCCTCCACCCCTCACCCAGCTCCACCCCCACACGGAAAATCACCGTAGCTGCTGCACACCTTGCTCTTCTCTCTCCCTCCTAATTTCATCTGGATCTCTCCTGGGCAATAATTTCCAGAGAATGGAATAAAGCCAGAGCCTGATGGAACTACATCCCTGGTTGCGACTGCTTCGATCTGTAGTGAAATCGGAACACAGTGCCTCTCCAGTGAACTTAGTGTGGCCAAATTCAATGCTTTGTGGCATTGCCCTTTATTAGCTTCTTGTCTGCAAGGAAGAGAACCTCTCCAGTCTATTTTAAAAACTGAACATGCTCAACACTGGAACTATTCTTGTAACTCTCTTCTGCACCCTCTCTAATTTGTTCACGTCCTTCCTATAGTAGAGTGGTCTGAATGTTACACAACATTTCTGCTGAGGTCTAACTGGCATCTTATACAATAGCATTAGAAAATACTGGAGGATTGCAGCAGATCGCAGAGTGAAACATTGTTAATGTTCCATGTCGGATTGATCCTTTTACAAGATTGGCAGGATCAATAAAAGCACAAAAATGGAAGACTAAATGACATAAATGGTTAAAGAATTGACAGCTGGTTAGAGAGACTTACGGGGGATACGAACAATAGCCAAGATAGGATAGTAAAAGTGCTGAATAATCTTCAGTCCATAATGGGCCCGATTTTCCAATGTGTTCCATTCCGAATCCACAGACATCATGTAAAGCCAGTAGGTTAGATCCCTGCTCATTGATGTAACATTGCAATCGATTGTTCTCCGACTCTGATCCATTGTTGGAATATTCCAATTGAGTCTCCTCGGATTCTGATCTGTCCTCTCTCTGTCTCCGGAGCTGCGGATTCCTGTCACTGATGGAGGTGATGCTCCCACTGACACTCTGGATAACACATGGAGAGAATTCTCATGTTAATGGAGCGGGAAATCCTCCAGAGACAGAACTAGTTCTACAGAGGCTGACATTAATTACAGCCACTGAACAAAGAGGTTCAGTTAACCCCTTTTGATAAACACTTTTTATATTAAAATAAAGTAGACCATTTACCTCCCTCCGCCCCCTCGGTGAGATTTTTGATGGTTGGCGAAGGAAAAGCTTGGTAAAAATATTGAAAACACATCCAACATGGATAAAGGATTCATACTGAAGACAAAATAGAAAATATACATATCAACATCAATCCGGTCTCTTTAAAATTTGTTTTAATTTTTAAGAATGGTTGGACTAATGAAATGGCTGACCACATGATGTTATTTCTGAATGTTTCTGAGCAGTTTAAAAATGACAACACATTAAACCAGCGGGAGAGCGAGCAGCAAGAATCAGGCATCTGAGGAAAGAGAGGGTGGCACGGTTGTGCAGTGGTTAGCCCTGCTGCTTCACAGCACCAAGGACCCTGAGTTCGATTCCCGGCTTGGGTCATTGTCTGTGTGGAGTTTGCACATTTTCCTCATGTCTGCATGGGTTTCCTCCGCGTGCTCCAGTTTCCTCCCACAGTCCAAAGATGTGAGGGTTAGGTTGATGGGCCATGCTAAAAATTGCCTCTTAGTGTCCAGATATGCATAGGTTAAAGGGATTCGTGGGTAAATATGTAGGGATAAGGGGGTAGGGCCTGGGTGGGAATGTGGTTGGTGTAGGCTCGATGGGCCAAATGGCCTCTTTCTGCACTGTAAAATTTCTATGATTCTGTGAGGCCATAATCACCAGGCACTTTGCTCATGAAGGGGCGGCTTTTCTGCATTTGGGTTCCATTCCCTCTACTATCTCCTGCAACATTGCAACACACGGATGATGGGCTTGGGTATGCTGTATCAGTGAATTTCTTTCACAGGCAGGAAAGTGAAGAAGACTCTCTAAGCACCATTGTGATGATATCCTGGCACAACGCAGTCTGAATCCTACCTGAAATCCACGTGTATGCTGGCACCATGCCTGCGTAGTGACTAAGGGAGCTGTAAATCCCGTACAGAGCCCTGGGGTAGAGAAGAGGAGGGAATGGTTCATGGGTTCCAGGGAACCAATGGCTTTATTTTCTCAATGACACAGCGTTCAGGAGCTTCCCCAACTGATAACAACATGAAGCATCCCTTCAGAAACCATCAGAGTAAACCCATTCCTGTTCGAGGCAACTCTTGAGACAAATTAGCTCGATGTTGGTGGTGAAAAAAAAATTTCTCGTTTACAATCCATGTGTCTCAATAATAAAGTTTCAACACAAAAATGTTTGAAGAGATGTTAAGGAATTCAAAAATCTATGGAGCTAGAGCAACCCTTCACCTGTGCCTTCTTAATGCAACAACAACTTCCTAATCTTACATGACCTATCACTGCATCTTTGTGTCTCCCCAGAACAGAGGGGGCCAGCTGCCTACCTTATCCTGTGGCCTGTGATACGCTTGGCGAGTGTCCTCTGGACGCCTGAATCTTAAGAGTCTTGACTGGATTCTAGGCATCTGAAAACCGCCTGTTTGAATGACACTTTCTTTGTCCCGCTGCCCCTCAGATGCCCCAGTGTCAGGAAGGAGTGAGTCAGAAGGTGTAACATAACTACATTTCTTGGCTGGAAGGCCCGGGCATGAACTCGAGCCCTTGCTCCTCCTTGGGGTTCCTGAGGATCCCCTGGCTCACTCCTTGCGATGATGGTGCTTCTGCAGTGAGCTCCAGAAGCTCCAGCATCACCCGGTCCTGCCAGTCCTGGATGATCACCTGCTTCCTATCCATGGTGGTTAAGCCCTTGGCGATGGCCACCTGAGTCGGGGGCCACCTATTAACGGCAGTGGCAAGTGCCGTTTGAGTCTGGGCCAAGCTCTGCTCTCCCTCAGCCATGATCCACTGTGACAGCACTCTCAAGAGCTGCAGGCTTGGCTGCTGCGTCTCAGCGCTGTTCCGCTGCGTCCTCCTGCAAGCACTCTCAGCCATGGTCTGCAGAATCTTAATAATCTTCTTGAAGTCCTCAGCTGTGCATCTTCTGTGACTCAACCGTTGCTTGTGACTTGCCATCATGGGTGAGGATCACCTATCCCAGGCTTTCCATCTTAGACACCACCTTAACAGTGTTGGCCTGGGAACCATGCAAAACAGGCAGTAGCTGGTCCACCTGAAAGCTTTGGCAGTCCTCCCAACGGCTTTGCTGTGGGTCCAGTGTGGCTGTCAGCCCCTCCTGCATTCCCTGGCTTTGTTGCTGCATCTCCAAAAGCTGAGAAGAAGTGATGCCAGAGCCCAGCATGTAGCCTGGGGCTTGCTGGGACCTTGTCTGAGGCAGGGCACCCCCGAGCCAGAGGCCCAGACATTCCCTCGTCCTCCCAATACACATTAGTCGATGTGTCGTGCTCATCAGACAGTGACCCACATGCCTCACCATTAGCTGGACCCACCAATGTGAGAGTACCAAGGATGGTGAGTTGGGAGGTGGAAGCTGACGCCAAAAGGCGCCAGTTTCAGAGGCCCCTTAACACACTTTCCCTGAAGAGTCTTTAGGGCTGTCAATCTCGGGATGGTCAGAGCTGCAGTGGCAAGCTCGATTCCAGATGGTCCTGCTCGTTCCAGACTGGCTCCTGCAAGACAGGACACAAGGTGAAGCGCAAAGGACAGAGAAGAATCTGGGTGCCAGAAAATTACTTGACACTTTTCTATCGAACATAGGACAAAGTACAAAGAAAATTACTGCACACCCTTCGACCCTCTGAGCCTGCAGTGACCAAGGTGCTCATCTGAATTGTAACACCCTACCCTTCCACAGTTCGTATCCCTTTCCATTCCCATCCATTCATGTATTAGTCTCTTAAAATTTCACTATTGTACCTGCTTCCATGACCTCCCTGACAGAAAATTACAGTCACCTACCATCCTCGGTGTAAATAAACATGCCTCATACATCTCTAAACCTTTTCCCTCACACCTTAAATCTGTGCCCTGAGTAATTGATTCACAGGTGCTCACTTCTCGATCCAGCACGACCACGATGTGGCTGAGAGCTTGGGTGTCATCCATCCTCTCCGGCCGGATCCAGACCCGCTGCTGAAAGACGGTGAGGATCCTGAGGTCAGGGTCACGAGGCCCTGTCTGAACCCTCTCCCGACAGGTATGGGAGTTCTCTCTCCTGTGGGGACAAGACCTAGCTGTGAAAGAAATGGTGACATGATTCCTAAAAGTATGTGGCTGTGGCCCTCAGAGGACAAGCCCAGTGATACTCTTGGAGAGGAGGAAGATGGTGCTTGGGTGTCAGGGACTGGAAGCATGTGGGTGGGAGGATCTGGCTGCTTTGGTGGGAAGATGCGAAATGGGGGTTCGGCGCTCCACCTGCTGCCTGGATGAGGTCATTGCTCTTGCAATGCTGCTTTGCTGGTCTGGAGAACAGAGCCACGGCACTGTCTGAGGCAGCTACTGCCTCCCAGGCAACCACCTCCCCTGGGTCTGTATCCTGCCGAGGGGAAAGGGGGTTCCCTGTTGCAACATTCAGTAACCTGCTGAGGTCATGGTTACTGAATCTGGGCCCTGGCTTTCTACTTTTTCCTGCACTGCTTGTCCATCCTTGGGGTTTGAATGGAGCTGTCTCTTATTAGAGCAGATCAGCTGCAGGCAGTTGGAGAGAGAATTCCAGCAAGTTAAATGCAGTTTGCTTGTTCGCGTAGAGGGAAAGGCAAGTGCGCACTTGCAGTGTGCTGATGGAGGTAGGATGGGGGATGAATCTGTGTTTCTGTGATGGTTGGGCGCAGGAGAGAGAAAGGGAGGTGTCAGATACCATTGAAGTCAGTGGGAGAGGGTGACCTTGTGCGGGTGGGTGCTGGGTGGGGGAAAGGGTGGCAGGAGGGAATGGTAGGGAATGCTGCCGTTCTGCCTGTGATCTATGGTGGGGGTGGTGGGTGCATGATCTGTCTGAACAGTGGGGCAGTGGTGGATAAGGGGGTCAGTAATGTTATCGGGGGCAATCTCTGTGGGATTCGGAGGAGACATTATCCAGCCCGGGAGGGATGTGGGAAAGGAACAGTATTATTTCATTTTGCGCATGTGCAGTTGCAGGCTCTGATTGAAGCTGCAGAGTTTTGGGCGAGTTAAGCCCACCCACAGACTTCTGCAGTGTGAATCGCACTTGCTCTGATTGAAGCTGCAGAGTTTTGGGCGAGTTAAGCCCACCCACAGACTTCTGCAGCGTGAATCGCACTTGCTTAAAATTTTGCGGGCAGAGTATGTATGGGGGGAGGGGGGTGCTAAAAACACGCCCGAAAGAATGGAGCTGAAACTCTCCCGGTTTCAAATCCACTCAGGACTCAGACATAAAATGGTAAAATACTGCTCTGCAGCGCTGTTCTCTAAATGAATGTTCATCTTTTTTTAATTTTAACAAAGTGCCAGGGATTTACAAAGAGAATAGTAATATCATCAATTGAGAATTATCAAAAGGCTTTTAAATTTTCCTGCTCTTTGACTGTTGAGTTTGTTATGTTTTGTACAGGCAGTCCATCAAGAACTGCAGACTAATACTTATCTGTATATGGCATACGCTATGTTAAAACTACTCATATATCTAAATGTTGGATGTGCTCACGCTCTATGCACACTGATGGAGGAATTCCATTTCATCCTTTACCTTCATTGGCAGATTTAATTGTGTGGTATCAGCTTACTCAATTTTTTGGGGGGATCATGAGAGACAGCAGTAAGTTTTCTTAGGGCTTGTGATCGAGTAAAGTTTTATAGAAATAGATCCTGTACAGGTGGGCCAGGTCACAGGAACAGGTATTCACTTATTTTTAATACATCCAGTCCCGCATCCAGCGTCACTTTAAATGAAGCAGAACGGAAACTTCAAGATATATTGTGTATTGAGAATAGAAGAGGTGCTGGAAGACATTTGGGCATGAACAAGTGTCAACACTCGGTAGATATAACCAACCAAATTGGTCTGGGTCCACCCTTCCGCAGCGAGAATCAGACTCACTTTCAATGTTTGATATTGCTTCAGGACGAAGCACACTTACCTAACACTCAATGGCACTCATTGAAGATCAGTAATGAGATGGTTGCCATACACACAGTTGTGTGACAATACAGGATGGCATTTGACTTGATATTGGCAACTAAGGGTGGAAGATGAGCTTTAATTGGATCAAAATGTTGCACATACTTACCAGAGACTTCAGACAGCATAATTAATTTGACTGCACACATTCAGAAGGATTTCAAGAAACTTACAGAAACAACATGTTCATCTCTGAGGATCTGCGGAACTGATTGCAAGGGATAGTATTTTTCTCCATTTTCATTCCAATGATCATTATAATTGTGCAGATGTTCACATATTGCTCTTTTTTGACACCAAAGTCAATGACGAGGAAAGCAGCAGCAGTGGCATCAATCGAAGAGGACAAGAAGATGTCCCTATGACTTAGTGCTCCGCTGGTTTATAAGGAGATGTGTTGCTAGACAGGTATTTGATGGCCTATGTGAGATAATATTACCTTTTCTTTATGATTTTTAAGTATTAGTGGGATTATGATTTATACACAATTACATACATTCAATATGTTGTTAGTGATGACATCCAGATTACGAAGGAAGAAATATCTACTTCAATGCAAGGAGCATCCGGAATAAGTAGGTGAACTTAGAGCATGGATTGGTACTTGGGACTACAGTATTAGGGCCATTAGTTCAAAGTTAGAACAGGGACAGGAATGGTTGTTGGAAGTTCTGGGATACAGGTATTTCTGTCAGAGTAGGGAAGGTGGTGAGAGAGGAGGAGGAGTAGCATTGTTAATCGAGGATAGTTTAACAGCTGCTGAAAGGCAGTTCAAAGGGGATCTGCCTACTGAATTAATATGGGTTGAAGTTAGAAATAGGAAGGGAGGTCACGTTGTTAGGAGTTTTCTGTAGGCCTCCAAATAGTAATAGAGATGTGGAGGAGAAAATTGCAAAGCATATTATGGATAGGTTTGGAGGTCACAGGGTAGTTATCATGGGTGACTTTAACTTTCCAGATATTGATCGGAACCTTTATAAGTTGAATAGCTGGGATGGGGCAGTTTTTGTGCAGGGTGTGCAGGAGTGTTTCCTAACACAATATGTGGATAGGCCGACAAGAGGTGGGGCCACATTGGACTTGGTACTGGGTAATGAACTGGGCCAAGTGTTAGATTTGTTTGTAGGAGAGCACTTTGGAGATAGCGACCATAATTCGGTGTCTTTCAATATTGCAATGGAGAGGTATAGGGCCAAAGGGTAGGGCAAGGCCTATAATTGGGGGAGGGGTAATTATGATGTGATTAGGCAAGAATTAGGGAGCATGATATGGGAACAGAAACTGTCAGGGAAAGTGACAAATGAAAAGTTGAGCTTGTTTAAGGAACAAATACTGCGTGCTGTTGATGGCTATGACCCTGACAGGCAGCGAGGAAATGGCCAAATGAGGGAAAGAAAAGGAAGCAAGATTAAGAAAGCAAAATTCAGTTGGGTTGCTTGAGGATTTCAAGGTAGCAAGGAATGAACTGCAAAAAGGCCTTAGGAGAGCAAGGAGAGGGCATGAGATGTCCTTGTTGGGTCAGATACTCTTATGTGAGAAATAAAAGAATGACCAGGTTGAGGTTGGGACTGGTTGAGGATAATAGTGGGAACTTGTGCATGGAGTAAAAAGAATTACGAGAAGTGATGAATGAATAGTTTTCTTCATTGTTTACCAAGGAGAAAGGCCATGTTTTTCAGGATGCGAGTGTGGTACAGGCTGATAGGCTGGAGGAGATAGACATTCTGAGAGAAGATGTATTGACAACTTTGAAAAACCTGAGGGTGGATAAGTACCTTGGGACACATGAGATATATCTTCGGATTCTTTGGAAGGAAAGGGATGAGATTGTAGAGCATTTGGCTTTGATCTTTGGGTCCCCACTGTCCACAGGAATAGTGCCAGAGGACTGGAGAATGTTGTTCCTCTCTTCAAGAAAGGAAATAGGAATGACCCTGGTAATTATGGGCTGGTTAGTTTTACCTCGGTAGTTGGTAAGTTAACGGAAAAGTCCCGAGGGATAGGATTTATGATCATTTGGAAAGATGCGGCTTAATCCGGGATAGCATGGATTCATGAATGGTAAGTCTTGCCTCACAAATTGGATTGAATTTTTTGAGGAGGTAACTAAGTGTGTAGATGAAGGTAGAGCAACTGATGACGTATACATGGATTTTAGAAAGGCGTTTGATAAGGTTGCCAATAGTCGACTCATGAAGAAAGTAAGGAGGTGTGAGACAGAGGGAAATTTGGCCAATTGGATAAGTAACTGGCTGTCTTGTAGAAGACAGAGGGTGATGGTGAATGGAAAATTTTGAGACTGGAGACCAGTTACCAGCGGTGTACCACAGGGATCAGTGCTGGTTTCTCTGCTATTTGTGATTTTTATCAATGACTTGGAAGAGGAGGCTGAAGGATGGGTCAGTAAATTTGCTGATGGCACCAATTTTGGTGGAGTAGTGTTTGAGATGGAAGGCTGTTGTAAACTGCAGAGACATTGATTGGATGCATAGCTGGACAGAAAAGTGGCAGATGGAGTTAGCATTATTATAGTGTGTTAGCGATTATTAACGGGGATTTGCGTTTAAGAGCCTTGAGGTTATGCTGCAACTTACAGGATTTTGGTGAGACCACATTTGTAATATTGTGCGCAGTTCTAGCCACTTCACTATAAGAAGGATGTGGAAGCATTGGAGAGAGTGCAGCAGAGATTTCCAGGATGTTGCTTGTTTTGGAAGATAGGTCTTATGAGGGAGCTGGGGCTTTTTATCTTTAGAGCGGAGGAAGATGAGAGACAACTTAATAGAGGTTTATAAGATGAAGATAGATAGAGTGGACATGCAGAGATTATTTCCTTTGGTGGTTGTAGCTGTTAGTAGGGGTCATAAGTATAAGATTCGTCATGGGAGATATAGAAGGGATGTCCGAGGTAAGATCTTTACACAGAGAGCGGTTGCAGTGTGGAATGCACTGGCTGCTTTGATAGTGGATTCAGACACTTTCGGAACTTTCAAACGGTTATTGGATAGGCACATGTAGCACACCAGAATGACAGGGAGTGGGATAGCTTGATCTCAGTTTTGGACAAACCTTGACACAACATTGAGGGTTGAAGGGCCTGTACTGTGCTGTACTGTCCTATGATCTATGTTCTATGAAATAAAGACTCCACTCAGTCTTTAGGGTTTAAGTATTTACTGGCCTAGCATTGGGCAAACCAATGGCTAGGAGAGAGATTGAAGTGGGAAGTTCCCAATTAGTTAATAAGGTATATAACAATATGTTTAGACACTAACAAAATTATCAGCCAAGTGTTAAATGATCCTTGAAACAAAGTTAGTAAGCCAATGAGATGAATAACTTATGTATACATGGATGCAGTAAGAGAATTGAACAAATCTTTATGATTTTGCAACATATTTATTGAGTTTTTAAATACAATTGAAATCATGAATCATTGCTGACTTGAGTGGAAACCAGATTACAGTAAAGGATGATGGTAAAGGCGAAGAGTTCAGAGACCCCCATAGTTAGCAAAATTCTCACCAGAATTGCGAGGGACACAAATTGCAACATTATAAACAGGCTCAATTCATTGTCTGGACTCAGGACAAGGATGTGCCCGGATGCACGACCACCTGTTCATACAGGTTGGCAGTGATCCGGTGGGATAAACCACTTTCATCCCTGCAGCAAGCATCTAAGGTAACCAGGCAACCAGGAAGTGACTTTAGCCAAGTTTGAAGTCTGCAACCAGATTAAGTGGCTGAATGAGATATCATTATACTGGATGGCAGAACGGCTAGGGTGAATGTCAGAGATTATTACTTACATGTGTATATTAGGTGTAATTGATATTAACGTAATGTAAGGCAGGAATAATTCATTAGAAGATCTATAATTGATCTAAGCATTAGATCCACCAGAGAGATTCTGCCACTCTATCCCAGGGCTTCTTAACCCTTTTAGTGACCTCTGAGCAGTTGCATGTTGTGTTTTTGTTCAATAAATCTTACAATTTTTATGCAGAGATATCTGCCTCGTGGGTTTTTTATTGTCTTAATTAAAGACAGTACCGGCCATCTGAATTTACCCCGCAACACCATTGAAATCAATGTACATTTGGAAACTAACGAATTCCGATTAGAAAGAACCATTTCCAACCTAAACAAAGATGGTTACATCGATACGAATGAATAGCGTAAATTGGATAAATTGACTGAGAGATATGGCTGCAAATAGACAGCAGGAAAACTCTGAAAGGAACAAGTCACTACATCTACCAGAAGTCCACTCCATGAGAAAAAGTGAGAGGCATCCTTCCGTGACTCACTCTTTAGAGATGGCATTAGATTGCAAGAACATGCTTATAACATTACAAAAATATGAGAGTAATGGAGTATTGGGAGCACTTAGAAACCAGCGAAAGGTGACCAAAAAGGAGTATTGATAAATATAATCATACAGTCCTATAGTGCAGAAGCAGCCCTTCAGCTCACCCTGTCTGCACCAAAAACAATCCCACCCAGGCCCCATCCCTGTAACCACATTTATTTACCATACTGGTCTCTGTGATACTAAGGGGCAATTTAACATGCCCGGTCAACCTAAAGCACACATCTTTGGTATATAGGGAGAAAACAGCACCTGGAGGAATACATGCAGACACAGGGAGAATGTGACAAACTCTGCACTGAAAGTGACCCAAGACCGGAATTGAAGGCTGGTCCCAGGTATTGTGAGGTGGTAGTGCTAACCGCTGTGCCATCGTGCCGTCCTTAGTAGTAAAGGTTAAATATAGAATAAACCAACCAATGATTTAAAACAGGTCATAAGAGCAGTATTAGTATATAGCCCTGTTTACCAAAAGTAAGGAGATGTTGAGGGATGGAGTGGTAAAGAGAATAATGGGGGGAATCAATAGATGTAAATTACCTTGATTTATAAAAGGCAGTTACAAAGTGCCACAGAAATGGTTAAGAGGCAAAATGATTGTGCATAGATCTGGAGTTATTATATTGGCATGCATCGAGGATTGGTTAACAGACAGGAAGCAGAGAACGTTCATGCTTCTTTCTTGTTGTCATTGGCGGCATACCACAAGTGTTAGTGCTGGGCTCTTAGCCATTTACAATATTTATTAATGTCTTAGGTTTAGGGATAGTGAGAGATGTATCTAAATGTGCTGGTGATGAAAAACCCACTGGGAAGATAAGCAGCGAGGAGGACACAGAGAGAGGCATCAAAGAGATATAGACAAATTAAGCAGCTGGGGAACAAGATAGATTATAATCTATGGAAATGTGAAGTTATTAATAGAAAATCCAATTCTTTCAAATAGCGAGAAATATTGATTTTCAAAGAAACTTGGGATCACTTAAAGCTGGAATGTCAGCATTTAACAGGCAGGGGCCACAGGTAATGAGGAATGCAAATGAGGAATGATATTGGCTTCTATTGTCAAGGATTGGTGTACAGGAATAAAGAAGACTTGCTTCAGTTGTACAGGGTTTTGCCGATAATATATCAGGAATATTTTTGAAGCTTTAGTATTTTCTTTTAATCCAATGGGGGAGGAATAGTGAAGGTTCATTAAACTAGTGCCTCATATGAAGGGGTTGTCTTGTGATTAGAGGCTGAAGAAATTGTGTCCATTTTCTATTGAGTTCAAAGAATGATCAATGATCTCATTTGAACACATCAGATTTAGGAGGGACTTCATAGGGTGGATGCTGAGAGATTATTTCCTCTTTTGGGGAATATAAAACATTGAGAGCTGGTCATTTAGGATTGAGATCGGGAGAAATTATTTTTCTTAAAGGATTGCAAGTCTTTGATATTCACTACCCCAGAAGGCTGTGGGTGCTCCATTATTAAATACATTGAAGGATTGATTAGACTGATCCACCATCGCTTGGAAACAGTGAATATGGGGGAAGGGAGGTCTGCGCAGTTAAAACCCAAAATCAACCATTAATCATACTGAATGGTGGTGCAGATTCGGAACACTCCAGTGCACTGTTTTTCCCTGAATGGTGCTGAATTGCTTGAGAACTGCTGGATTTGCACTCAACCAGGCAAGTGGAGAGTGCCCCATCACACTCCTAAATTCAGCACTACGATTGTGGATGATGGGAAGGAATGCAATGAATTATGACAGTAGAGCTCTCATCCTCTGATTTGCTCTTCAGACACAGTACGAAATGCTTCCAGCATGGCTGGATATTCTGGCGTCTGGCGAGGTTGGTCCCACAATTGCCCTCTCTGGTGATTGACTTGTTTCAAGTGCCCAGTAAATTCAATAACTTAAGCATGTCAGGTTTTCATGGGAAATTCTATCTGACCAGATTGCTCATCATGTCCAGCTCACCATCCCATTAGGAATGGTTGCATGTTCTTCTATCATCACACTGGGAAGTGACCCTCTGCATAATCCCCCTCCTCTCCTCCCACTACCCCGTGCTGGAAATGGGAAATAACATCGTAAAATTTCTGGAATCACTCAGTCACTCAATTAAGCTCCTCAATGAATTGATTTCAGAGTTATAGTAAAGGGATAATTCAGCATATTCTTCAACTGCTCTCTGAACTTTGTCTGGGTCATAGCATAAATGCCAGTGTTGGTGCAGCAGCTCAAGAGTTGCAGCATGAAACCCAACTCAAGCACCAAAGGATGGAGAAAAATAGATTGATATCCCAAACTTTTCATTCGGTACCATATAAAATAAAACATTAACAGTGCCCATAAGATGATGAAATTGCCCGAGATAACAAAGAGCAGAATTATGGATTTCCTGCGACTCTGCATCTCTGGGTCTCTGGAACTGTTTTCATTGTTGTGAGTGCGTAATCTCTTCCGACCTCTGCTGCTCACTATAATGTGTCTGACAGTGAATCCGTTGAGGAACAGAATCAGGATAAATGGGACTGCTGGATTTAGAATGTAATGGAGGAACTCAATTGGTCCCCAGACTTTGGATACTTGAATATGGAATGACATTTCACAAAACCAAGTACTTATCCTCACCCTGTACTGAGGCAGGAACATAAAATACCAGAAAATATTCTTTAAGCAGCTCAGCACAGTCACTGTTCCCAGAACCACAGTTGCTGTTTTTTCACTACAGTATTTACTTTTCAGCTTCTGGCAGGAAATGGCAACAAAGCGATCAAAGGTGAAAGTGACGGTGAAGTAGACAGAACAGTCAGTAACTGCATGGAGCAGGACGGCGTGGATATTACACAGGGGGACGAACACTCGGAAATAGAACCGGTCATCAAAACTAAATACAATGTGTCTCAATATCAAGTCAAAGATAATCACCAATAGATCAGTTACTGCCATGGCAACCAGGTAGTGAGTGATACATTTGGAGAGACCGCACTTTCCCCGGGAGAGGATCGTAATCGTCACTAAGTTAACTGTGAGAAGAGGAAAATCAAACATCAGGCTGGGAACAAAGGTACCAGTTTCATTGAGGTTTTACTGAGATCCTCAGTTGTGTTGCTCTATCCATTCATTTATTCCATGAATGTTTTTGAAGGAACAAATGGGAAGACCTTTTAACAAGGTGGAATATGGGAGACCTTAAATGCATATGTGATGCTATTGAAATTCTTCAACTAAATGTTGACTGTAATCCAATCTTACGTTCTATTCTTCCTGGAGTGAAACACAATTACATTTCTTTTGAAATGATTACATTGCTGGGGCATCAATATTGCACAGTAGTAAGAACTGCTGCCTCAGAGGACCCGAGGCAGGTTCAACTCCTGGTTTGAGACACTATCGGTGTGTACATTCTCCCCCTAGCTGCAAAGATAGAAACATGGCCACCCAGGTGACACAGAAATCTCTGCACCATGTTAATGATGTGATTGGAAGTTCTGTCTCTTGAGCTTTATATTTATCTCAATCATAGGGAGAGATGCTAACAGTTTGAAATTAGTTATTTGATGCAGTTTTAATTGTAGTCCATACAGCATCTCCTCCATCCCTCCAACAGCTCCACCCCCACATGGAAAATCACCACAGCTGCTGCACATGTTGCTCTTCTGTATCCCTCCTAACTTCACCTGGCTCTCTCCTGGGCAATGATTTCCAGACAATGGAATAAAGCCAGGGCCTGATGGAACTACATCCCTGGTTGCGACTGCTTGGATCTATAGCGAATTCACTACACAGTGCCTCTCCAGTGAACTTAGTGTGGCCAAATTCATTGGTTTGTGGCATTGCCTTTTGTTAGCTTCTTCTCTCCAAGGAAGAGAAACTCTCCAGTCTATTTTCAAAACTGAACATGCTCAACACTGGAACTATTCTTGTAACTCTCTTCTGCACCCTCTCTAATTTGTTCACATTCTTCCTATAGTATAGCGCACAGAATGTTACACAACATTCCAGCTGAGGTCGTGCTGGCATCTTATACAAAACACTGGAGGATTGCAGCAGATCGCAGAGTGAAACAGAGTTAATGTTCCATGTTGGATTGATCCTTCCACAAGATTGGCAGGATCAATAAAAGCACAAAAATGATAAAATGACTAAATGACATAAATGGTTAAAGAATTGACAGCTGGTTAGAGAGACTTACGGGGGATACCAACAATAGCCAAGATAGGATAGTAAAAGTGTTGAATAATCTTCAATCCATAACGGATCCGATTTTCCAATGTGTCCCATTCCGAATCCACAGACATCATGTAAAGCCAGTAGGACAGATCCCTGCTCATTGATGTAACATTCCAATCGATTGTTCTCCAACTCTGATCCATTGTTGGAATATTCCAATTGAGTCTCCTCGGATTCTGATCTGTCCTCTCTCTGTCTCCGGAGCTGCAGATTCCTGTCACCGATGGAGGTGATGCTCCCACTGACACTCTGGATAACACATGGAGAGAATTCCCATATTAATAGAGCGGGAAATCCTCCAGAGACAGAACTAGTTCGACAGAGGCTGATATTAATTGCAGCCACTGAACAAAGAGGTTCAGTTAACCCCTTTTGAGAAAAACTTTTTATATTAAAATAAAGTAGACCACTTACCTCCCTTCGCCCCCTCGGTGAGATTTTTGATGGTTTGCGAAGAAAAGCTAGGTAAAAATATTGAAAACACTGCCAACATGGAAAAAGGATTTATACTGAAGACAAGATGGAAAATATACATATCTACATGAGTCCGGTCTCTATAAAATTTGTTTTAATTTTTAAGAATGGTTGGACTAATGAAATGGCTGACCACATGATGTTATTTCTGAATGTTTCTGAGCAGTTTTAAAATGACAACACATTAAACCAGCGGGAGATCAAGCAGCAA
The DNA here is from genome assembly GCA_024679065.1 of Sphyrna mokarran. NCBI lineage: Eukaryota > Metazoa > Chordata > Chondrichthyes > Carcharhiniformes > Carcharhinidae > Sphyrna > Sphyrna mokarran. The sequence goes on along the minus strand of JAGIQG010000013.1, from coordinate 78,338,077 downwards.
GAGTCAAGCATCTGAGGAAAGAGAGGGTGGCACGGTTGCGCAGTGGTTAGCCCTGCTGCTTCACAGCACCAAGGACCCTGGGTTCGATTCCCGGCTTGGGTCACTGTCTGTGTGGAGTTTGCACATTTTCCTCATGTCTGCATGGGTTTCCTCCACGTGCTCCAGTTTCCTCCCACAGTCCAAAGATGTGAGTGTTAGGTTGATGGGCCCATGCTAAAAATTGCCTCTTAGTGTCCAGAGATGCATAGGTTAATGGGATTCGTGGGTAAATATGTAGGGATAAGGGGGTAAGGCCTGGGTGGGATTGTGGTTGGTGCAGACTCGATGGGCCAAATGGCCTCTTTCTGCACTGTAAAATTTCTATGATTCTGTGAGGCCATAATCACCAGGCACTTGGCTCACGAGGGGCCGGCGTTTCTGCATTTGGGTTCCATTCCCTCTACTATCTCCTGCAACATTGCAACACAAGGGTGATGGGCTTGGGTACGCTGTATCAGTGAATTTCTTTCACAGGCAGGAAAGTGAAGAAGACTCTTTAAGCACCATTGTGATGTTATCCTGGTGCAACTGAGTCTGAATCCTACCTGAACTCCACGTGCACGCTGGCACCATGTCTGTGTAGTGACTAAGGGATATGTAAATCCCGTACAGAGCCCTGGGGTAGGGGAGAGGAGGGAATGGTTCATGGGTTCCAGAGAACCAATGGCTTTATTTTCTCAATGACACAGCATTGAGGAGCCTCCTCAACTGATATCAACATGAAGCATCCCTTCAGAAACCATCAGAGTAAACCCATTCATGTTCGAGGCAACTCTTGAGACAAATTAGCTAGAGGTTGGTGGTGAAAAAAAATTTCTTGTTTACAATAGATGTGTCTCAATAATAAGTTTCAACATAAAAATTTGTGAACAGAAGAAGTTAAGGTACTCAAAAATCTATGGAGCTCGAGCAGCCCTTCACCTGTGCCTTCTTAATGCAACAACAACTTCCTAATCTTACATGACCTATCACTGCATCTTTGTGTCTCCCCAGAACGGAGGGGGCCAGCTGCCTACCTCACCCTGTGACCTGTGATATGCTTGGCGAGTGTCCTCTGGATGCGTGAATCTTAAGAGTCTTGACTGGATTCCAGGCATCTGAAAACCCCATGTTTGAATGACACCTTCTTTATCCCGCTGCCCCTTAGATGCCCCAGTGTCAGGAAGGAGTGAGTCAGAAGGTGTAACATAACTACATTTCTTGGCTGGAAGGCCCCGGCATGAACTCGAGCCCTTGCTCCTCCTTGGGGTTCCTGAGGATCCCCTGGCTCACTCCTTGCGATGATGGTGCTTCTGCAGTGAGCTCCAGGAGCTCCAGCATCACCCGGTCCTGCCAGTCCTGGATGACCACCTGCTTCCTATCCATGATGGTTAAGCTCTTGGCGATGGCCACCTAAATCGGGCGCCTCCTGTTAATGGCAGTGGCAAGTGCCGTTTGAGTCTGGGCCAAGCTCTGCTGTCCCTCAGCCATGATCCACTGTGACAGCACTCTCAAGAGCGGCAGGCTTTGCCGCTGCGTCTCAGCGCTGTTCCGCTGCGTTCTCCTGCAAGCACTCTCAGCCATGGTCTGCAGAATCTTAATAATCTTCTTGAAGTCCTCAGCTGTGCATCTTCTGTGACTCAACCGTTGCTTGTGACTTGCCATCATGGGTGAGGATCACCTATCCCAGGCTTTCCATCTTAGACACCACCTTAACAGTGTTGGCCTGGGAACCATGCAAAACAGGCAGTAGCTGGTCCACCTGAAAGCTTTGGCAGTCCTCCCAACGGGTTTGCTGTTGGTCCAGTGTGGCTGTCAGCCCCTCCTGCATTCCCTGGCTTTGTTGCTGCATCTCCAAAAGCTGAGAAGAAGTGATGCCAGAGCCCAGCACGTAGCCTGGGGCTTGCTGGGACCTTGTCTCTGGCAAGGCACCCCCGAGCCAGAGGCCCCAGACATTCCCTACTCCTCCCAATATACATTAGTAGATGTGTCGTGCTCATCAGAGAGTGACCCAGATGCCTTCCATTAGCTGGACCCACCTTTGTGAGAGTACCTAGGATGGTGAGTTGGGAGGTGGAAGCTGACACCAAAAAGGTGCCAGTCTCAGAGGTCCCTTCACACACTTCCCCTGAAGAGTCTTTAGAGCTGTCCGTGTCAGGATGGGCAGGAGCTGCTGTGGCAAGCTCGATTCCATATGGTACTGGTGGTTCCAGACCAGCTCCTGCAAGACAGGACACAAGGTGAAGCGCAAAGGACAGAGAAGAATCTGGGGTGCCAGAAAGTTACTCGACATTTCTCCATCGAACACAGCACAAAGCACAAAGAAAATTACTGCACTCCCTTCGACCCTCTGAGCCTGCAGTGACCATGGTGCTCATCTGAATTGTAACCCACTACCCTCCCACAGTCCATATCCCCTTCTATCCCCATCCATTCATGCATTAGTCTCTTAAAATTTCACTATTGTACCTGCTTCCATGACCTCCCCGACGGAAAATTACAGTCACCTACCATCCTCGGTGTAAATAAACATGCCTCATACATCTCTCAACCTTTTCCCTCACACCTTAAATCTGTGCCCCAAGTAATTAATTCACATCTGCTCACGTCTCGATCCAGCACGACCACGATGTGGCTGAGAGCTTGGGTCTCATCCATCCTCTCCGACGGGATCCAGACCCGCTGCTGAAAGACGGTGAGGATCCTGAGGTCAGGGTCAGCAGGCCCTGTCTGTACCCTGTCCCGACAGGTATGGGAGTTCTGTCTCCTGGGGGACAAGACGGAGCCATGAAAGAAATGGTGACATTTTTCCTGAAAGTATGAGGCTGTGGCCCTCAGAGGACAAGCCCAGTGATACTCTTGGAGAGGAGGAAGATGGTGCTTGGGTGTCAGGGACTGGAAGCATGTGGGTGGGAGGATCTGGCTGCTTTGGAGGGAAGATGTGAGATGGGGGTCTGGCGCTCCCCCTCCTGCCTGGATGAGGTCATTGCTCTTGCAATGCTGCTTTGCTGTTCTGGAGAACAGAGCCAGGGCACTGTCTCAGGCAGCTACTGCCTCCCAGGCAACCACCTCCCCTGGGTCTGCATCCTGCCGAGGGGAAAGGGGGTTCCCTGTTGCAACATTCAGTAACCTGCTGAGGTCATGGTTACTGAATCTGGGCCCTGGCTTTCTACTTTTTCCTGCACTGCTTGTCCATCCTTGGGGTTTGAATGGAGCTGCCTCTCATTAGAGCAGATCACCTGCAGGCAGTTGGAGAGAGAATTCCAGCAAGTTAAATGCAGTTTGCTTGTTAGCGTAGAGGGAAAGGCAAATGCGCACATGCAGTGTGCTGATGGAGATGGGATGGGGGATGAATGTGTGTTTCTGTGATGGTTGGGTGCAGGAGAGAGATAGGGAGGTGTCAGATAGCCATTGAAGTCAGGGGGAGAGGGAGACCTTGTGCAGGTGGGTGCTGGGTGGGGGAGAGGGTGGCGGGAGGGAAGGGTAGGGAATGCTGCCGTTCTGCCTGTGATCTATGGTGGGGATGGGGGGGATGCATGATCTGTCTGAGCAGTGGGGCAGTGGGGGATATGGGAGTCAGTAATGTTATCAGGGGCAATCTCTGTGGGGTTCGGAGGAGGCATTATCCAGCCCGGGAGGGATGTGTGAGAGGAAAAGCACGATTTCGTTTTGCGCATGTGCAGTTGCAGGCTTTGATTGAAGCTGCAGGGTTTTGGGCAAGTTAAGCCCCACCCACGGACTTCTGCAGCGTGAATCGGACTTGCTCAAAATTTTGCGGGCAGAGTATGTATGGGGGGAGGGGGGTGCTAAAAGCACGCACAAAAGAAATCCTCCCAGTTTCAAATCCACTCAGCACTCACACATGAAATGGTAAAATACTGCTCTGCAGCGCGGTTCTCCAAATGAATGTTCATCTTTTTTTAATATTAACAAGGTGCCAGGGGATTTACAAAGAGAATAGTAATACCATCAATTGAGAAATATCAAAAGGCTTTTAAACTTTCCTGCTCTTTTACTCTTGAGTTTGTTATTTTTGTGCAGACAGTCCATTAAGAACTGCATACTAATACTTATCTGTATGTGAATACACTATGTTAAAACAGCTCATATATCTAAATGTTGGATGTGCTCCCACCCTATACACACTGAGGGCAGAATTCCATTTCATCCTTTACCTTCATTGGCAGATTTAATTGTGTGCGATCAGCTGACTCAGTTTTTTTTGGGCGGATCATGAGAGACAGCAGTAAGTTTTCTTAGGGCTTGTGATAGAGTAAACTTTTATAGAAATAGATCTGTACAAGTGGGCCAGGTCACAGGAACAGGTATTCACTTATTTTTAATACATCCAGTCCCACATCCAGCCTCACTTTAAATGAAGCAGAACGGAAACTACAAGATATATTGTGTATTGAGAATAGAAGAGGTACTGGAAGACATTTGGGCATGAACAAGTGTCCACACTCGGTAGATATAACCAACCAAATTGATCTGGGTCCACCCTTCCGCAGCGAGAATCAGACTCACTTTCAATGTTTGATATTGCTTCAGGGCGAAGCACACTTACCTAACACTCAATGGCACTCATTGAAGATCAGTAATGAGAAGGTTGCCATGCACACAGTTGTGTGACAAAACAGGATAGCATTTGACTTCATATTGGCAATTAAGGATGTAAGATATGTTTTAATTGGATCAAAATGTTGCACATATTTACCAGAGACTTCAGAGAGCATAATTAATTTGGCTGCACACGTTCAGAAATACTTTGAGAAACTTAAAGAACCAACATGTTCTTCTCTGAGGAGCTGTGGAACTGATTGCAAGGGATAGTATTTTTCTCCATTTTCATTCCAATGATCATTATAATTGTGCACATGTTCACATATTGCTCTTCTTTGACACCAAAGTCAATGACGAGTACAGCAGCAGCAGTGGTATCAATCGAAGAGGACAAGAAGATGTCCCGATGACTTCGTGCTCCGCTGGTTTGTAAGAAGATGTGTTGCTAGACAGGTGTTTGATGGCCTATGTGAGATAATATTACCTTTTCTTTATGATTTTTAAGTGTTACTGAGATTATGATTTATACACAATTACATACATTCGATATGTTATTAGTGATGACATCCAGGTTACGACGGAAGAAATATCTACTTCAATGCAAGGAGCATCTGGAATAAGTAGTTGAAGTTGGAGCTTAAATTGGTACTTGGGACTACAGTATTAGGGCCATTACGGAGACATGGTTAGAACAGGGACAGGAATGGTCGTTGGAAGTTCTGGGATACAGGTATTTCTGTAAGAGTAGGGAAGGTGGTAAGAGAAGTTGAGGAGTAGCATTGTTAATCAAGGATAGTTTAATGGCTGCTGAAAGGCAGTTCAAAGGGGATCTGCCTACTGAAGAAATATGGGCTGATGTTAGAAATAGGAAAGGAGGTCACGTTGTTAGGAGTTTTCTTTAGGCCTCCAAATAGTAATAGAGCTGTGGAGGAGAAAATTGCAAAGCAGGTTATGGATAGTTCTGGAGGTAACAGGGTAGTTATCATGGGTGACTTTAACTTTCCAAATATTGATCGGAACCTTTATAAGTTGAATAGCTGGGATGGGGCAGTTTTTGTGCAGGGTGTGCAGGAGGGTTTCCTAACACGCTATGTGGATAGGCCAACAAGAGGTGGGGCCACATTGGACTTGGTATTGTGTAATGAACTGGGCCAAGTCTTATATTTGTTTGTGGGAGAGCACTTTGGAGATAGTGACCAGAATTCAGTGTCTTTCAATATTGCAATGGAGAGGCTTAGGGCCAGCTGGTAGGGCAAGGTTTATAATTGGGGGAGGGGTAATTATGTGATTAGGCAAGAATTGGGGAGCATGATATGGGAACAGAAACTGTCAGGGAAAGTGAGAAATAAGAAGTGGAGCTTGTTCAAGGAAAAAATACTGCGTGCCCTTGATGGGTATGCCCCTGACAGGCAGGGAGGAAATGTCCAAATGAGGGAAAGAAAAGGATGCAAGGTTAAGAAAGCAAGATTCGGTTGGGTCGCTTGAGGATTTCAAGGTAGCAAGGAATGAACTAAAAGAATTCCTTAGGAGGGCAAGGAGAGGGCATGAGATGTCCTTGTTGGGTCAGATACTCTTATGTGAGAAATAAAATAATGACCAGAGTGAGGTTAGAACTGGTCAAGGATAATAGTGGGAACTTGTGCATGGAGTAAAAAGAATTAGGGAAAGTGATGAATGAATAGTTTTCTTCAGTGGTTACCAAAGAGAGAGGCCATATTTTTAAGGTTGAGAGTGTGGTACAGGCTGATAGGCTGGAGGAGATAGACTTTCTGAGAGAAGATGTATTGACAATTATGAAAAACCTGAGGGAGGATAAGTCTTGTCCCCACAGGAGAGAGAACTCCCATACCTGTCGGGAGAGGGAGGATAAGTCCTTGGGACACATGGGATATATCTTAGGATTCTTTGGAAGGAAAGGGATGAGATTGTAGAGCATTTGGCTTTGATCTTTGGGTCCTCACCGTCCAGAGGGTTAGTGCCACAGGACTGGAGAATGTTCCTCTCTTCAAGAAAGGAAATAGGAATGACCCTGGTAATTATGGACTGGTCTGTTTTACCTCGGTAGTTCTCGCCACTTCACCATAAGAAGAATGTGGAAGCATTGGAGAAATTGCAGCAGAGAGTTACGAGGATGTTGCCTGGTTTGGAAGATAGGTCTTATGAAGGAGCTGGGTCTTTCTTTTTAGAGCGGAGGAAGATGAGAGACGACTTAATAGAGGTTTATAAGATGATGATAGATAGAGTGGATGTGCAGAGATTATTTCCTTGGGTGGATGTAGCTGTGACTAGGGGGCATAAGTATAAGGTTCAGGGTGGAAGATATAGAAGGGATGTCCGAAGTAAGTTATTTACTCAGAGAGTGGTTGCGGTGTGGAGTCGGACACTTTAGGAACTTTCAAACGGTTATTGGATAGGCACATGGAGCACACCAGAATGATAGGGGGTGGGAAAGCTTGATCTTAGTTTTGGACAAAGCTTGACACAACATTGAGGACTGACGGGCCTGTACTGTGCTGTACTGTCCTATGATTTATGTTCTATGAAATCAAGACTCCACTCACTCTTTAGGATTTAAGTATTTACTTTCCTAGTATTGGGCAAACCAATGGCTAGGAGAGAGATTGAAGTGGGAAGTTCCTAATTAGTTAATAAGGTACATAACAGTATGTTTAGACACTAAGAAGATTATCAGCCAAGTGTTAAATGATCCTTGAAACAAAGTTAGTAAGCCAATAAGATGAATAATTTATGTCTACATGGATGCAGTCACAGAATTGAACAAATCTTTAAGATTTTAAAACATATTTCTTGAGTTTTTAAACACATTTCAAATACATGAATCATTGCTGACTTGAGTGGAATGCAGATTACAGTAAAGGATGACGCTAAAGGCGAAGAGACCCCAAAGTTAGCAAAATTCTTGCCAGAATTGCTTGGGACACAAATTGCAACATTATAAACAGAATCAATTCATTGTCTGGACTCAGGACAAGGATGTGCCCGGATGCAAGACCACCTGTTCATGCAGGTTGGCAATGATCTGGTGAGATAAACCACTTTCATCCCTGTAGCAAGCATCTAAGGTAGCCAGGCAACTAGGAAGTGACTTTAACCAAATTTGGAGTCAGCAACCAGATTAAGTGGCTGAATGAGATATCATTATACTGGATGTTACAACGGCTGGGGTGAATGCCAGAGATTATTACTGATGTGTGTCTATGAGGTGTAATTGATATTAACGTAATGTAAGGCAGGAATAATTGATTAAAAGATCTATAATTGATCTAAACATTAGAACAACCAGAGAGATTCTGCCACTCTATCCCAGGGCTGCTTAACCCTTTTGATGACCACTGAGCAGTTGCATGTTGAGTTTTTGTAAAATAAATACGACAATTTTTATACAGAGATATCTGCCTCATGGGTTTTTTATTGTCTTAATTAAAGACAGTACTGGCCATCTGAATTTACCCCGCAACACCATTGAAATCAATGGTCATTTGGAAACTAACGAATTCCAATTAGAAAGAACCGTTTCCAACCTAAACAAAGACGGTTACATCGATACGAATGAATAGCGTAAATTGGATAAATTTACTGAGATATGGCTGCAAATAAACAGCAGGAAATCTCTGAAAGGAACAAGTCACTCCATCTACCAGAAGTACACTCCATGAGAAAAAGTGAGAGGGATCCATCCGTGACTCACTCTTTAGAGATGGCATTAGATTGGAAGGACATGCTTATAACATTGCAAAAATATGAGAGTAATGGAGTATTGGGAGCACTTAGAAACCAGCAAAAGGTGACCAAAAAGGAGTATTGATAAATATAATCATAGAGTCATACAGTGCAGAAGAGGCCCTTCAGCCCATCCTGTCTGCACCAAAAATAATCCCACCCAGGCCCCATCCCTGTAACCACATTTATTTATCATACTGGTCTCTGTGAAACTAAGGGGCAATTTAACATGCCCGGTCTACCTAAAGCACACATCTTTGGTATATAAGGAGAAAACAGCACCTGGAAGAATACATGCAGACACAGTGAGAATGTGGCAAACTGTACACAGACAGTGACCCAAGACCAGAATTGAAGGCTGGTCCCAGGCATTGTGAGGCAGTAGTGCTAACCACTGTGCCATCGTGCCGTCCTTAGTGCTAAAGGTTAAATGTAGGATAAACGAGCCAATGATCTAAAAGAGGTCACAAGAGCAATATTATTATATAGCCCTGTTTACCATAAGTAAGGAGATGTTGAGGGATGAAGTGGTAAAGGGAATAATGGGGGGAATAAATAGATGTAAATTACCTTGATTTATAAAAGGCAATTACAAAGTGCCACAGAAATGGTTAAGAGGCAAGATGATTGTGCATAGATTTGGAGGTATTATATTAGCATGCATCGAGGATTGGTTGACAGACAGGAAGCAGAGAATGTTCATGTTTCTTTCATGTTGTCATTGATGGTATTCCTATAGGGTTAGTTGCTGGGTCTTAGGCATTTACAATGTGTATTAATAGAACAAAGAACAAAACAGCACGGGGAACAGGCCGTTTGGCCCAACGAGCCCGCGCCGCTATCCCAATGTTCCCACCTCTACCCGCGTTCCTTGTCCATGTGTATAGATCTATGGATTAAAAAACAAATTTGAGACAATTTAGGGAGAATATGTCATGCCAATTAGCCTAAGAGCACATCTTTGGGATGTGGGAGGAAACTGGAGAGCCCGTAGAAAGCCCACGCAAGGATGGGAGAATACACAAACTGCCTCAGGCCCAAATCCATGTATCTGCACAGCACAGCGATAGTCACTGAGCTGTCGTGTTGCCCATCAAATGGTGCAGGTCAAGCGTACACTAATGACGTGAAGGACTAGGACACTCTCGAAAAAGATCCAAGAGCAGCCCTCTCATGACCCATCGCGTGTATGCCCCTCGTTAGACAACAAGGTGGAGCAAAGCACCTGTAGGATAAAAACAAGTACATCAATATCATCATCTATTTACACACTTCCCAGGGACTCCCAAGGCTCATGATCCCTATTTTAAATCAGTTTTCTATACCCCTCCATACCCATTCTGTTCATGTGCACATCTAAGTATTTCTTAACTAACTCCAGAGTACCTGCCTCCACCACTTTACTTGGCAGTGCATTCCATACCCCCACCACCCTCTGTGTGAAAAAACTCCCTCTAGCATCAGAGATGCATCTAAATGTGCTGGTGATGAAAAGCCCAATGGGAAGGCAAGCAGTGAGGAGGACACAGACAGAGGCATCAAAGAGATATAGACAAATTAAGCAACTGAGGAACAAGATAGATTATAATCTATGGAAATGTGAAGTTATTAATAGAAAATCCAATTCTTTCAAATATTGAGAAACTTTTGATTTTCAAAGAGACTTGGGATCACTTAAAGCTGGAATGTCAACATTTAACAGGCAGGGGCTGCAGGTAATGAGGAATGCAAATAAGGGACGAATATTGACTTCTATTGTCAAGGATTGGTGTACTGGAATAAAGAAGACTTGCTTCAGTTCTACAGCGTTTTGATCATAATATATCAGGAATATTTTTGAGGCTTTAGTATTGACATTTAAACCAATGGGGGAGGAACAGTGAAGGTCCATTAAACTAGTGTCTCAGATGAAGGGGTTGTCTTCTTCATATGCTGAAGAAATTGTGTCCATTTTCTATTGATTTCAAAGAATGATCATTGATCTCATTTAAACACATCAAATTCAGGAAGGAGTTCATAGGGTGGATGCTGAGAGATTATTTGTTCTCCTGGGAACATAAAACATTGGGAGCTGGTCATTTAGGATTGACTTGTGGAGAAATTATTTTTCTGCAAGGATTGCAAATCTTTGATATTCTCTACCCCAGAAGGCTGTGGGTGCTCCATTATTAAATACATTGAAGGATCAATTGGACTGATCTACCATCTCTTGGAAACAGGGAATATAGGGGAAGGGAGGTCTGTGCAGTTAAAACCCAAAATCCACCATTAATTATACTGAATGGCGATGCAGATTCGGAACACTCCAGTGCACTGCTTTTCCCTGAATGGTGTTGAATTGCTTGAGTACTGCTGGACTTGCACTCAACCAGGCAAGCGGAGAGTATCCCATCACACTCCTAAATTCAGCACTAGGATTGTGGATGATGGGAAGGAAAGCAGTGAATTATGACAGTAGAGCTCTCATCCTCTGATTTGCTCTTCAGCCACTGTACTGAATGCTTCCAGTATGGCTGGACGTTCTGGGCTCTGGTGAGGTTGGTCCCACAATTGCCCTCTCTGGTGATCTAATTGTTTCAAGTGCCCAGTAAATTCAATAACTATACGTATGTCAGGTTTTCATGGGAAAATCGATCGGACCAGATTGCTCAACATGTCCAGCTCACCATACCATTAGGAATGGTCACATGTTCTTCCATCATCATAATGGGAAATGACTCTCTGCATAATCTCCCTCCTTCTCTCCTCCCACCCTCCCCGTGCTGGAAATGGGAAATAACATGGTAAAATTTCTGGAATCACTCATTGACTCAATTCTGTTCCTCAACGAATTGATTTCAGAGTTACAGTAAAGGGACACTTCAGCATATTCTTCAACTGCTCTCTGAACTTAGTCTGGGTCATAGCATAAATGCAAGTGTTGGTGCAGCAACTCAAGAGTTGCAACATGAAACCCAAGTCGAGCACCAAAGGATGGAGAAATATAGACTGATATCCCAAAATTAACATTCGGTACCATATAAAATATAACATTAACAGTGCCCATAAGATGATGAAATTGCCCGAGATAACACAGAGTAGAATTATGGATTTCCTGCGATTCTCCATCTCTGGGTCTCTGGAACTGTCTTCATTGCTGTGAGTCCGTAGTCTTTTGCGAACTCTGCTGCTCACTATAATGTGTCTGACAGTGAATCCGTTGAGGAACAGAATCAGGATAAATGGGACTGCTGGATTTAGAATGTAATGGAGGACCTCAATTGGTCCCCAGGTTTTGGATACTTGAACATGGAATGACATTTCACAAAACCAAGTACTTATCCTCAACCTGTACTGAGGCAGGAACATAAAATACCAGAAAATATTCTTTAAGCAGCTCAGCACAGTCACTGTTCCCAGGACCACAGTTGCTGTTTTTTCACTGCAGTATTTACTTTTCAGCTTCTGGCAGCAAATGGCAACAAATCGATCAAAGGTGAAAGTGACGGTGAAGTAGACAGAACAGTCAGTAACTGCATGGAGCAGGACGGCGTGGATATTACACAGAGGGAAGGATTTCCGGAAATGAAACCAGTCATCAAAACTAAATACAATGTGTCTCAATATCAAGTCAAAAATAATCACCAATAGATCAGTTACTGCCATGGCAACCAGGTAGTGAGTGATACATTTGGAGAGACCGCACTTTCCCCGGGAGAGGATCGTAATCGTCACTAAGTTAACTGTTAGAAGAGGAAAATCAAACATCAGGCTAGGAACAAAGGTACCAGTTTCATTGAGTTTTTACTGAGATCCTCAATTGTGTTGCTCAATCCATTGATTTATTCCATGAATGTTTTTGAATGAACAAATGGGAAGACCATTTAATAAGGTGGAATATGGGAGACCTTAAATGCATATGAGATGCTATTGAAATTGTTCAACTAAATGTTGACTATAATCCAATCTTACTTCCTATTCTTTCTGGAGTGAATCACAATTACATCCTTTTGAAATGATTACATTGCTGGGGCATCAATATTGCACAGTAGTAAGAACTGCTGCCTCAGAGGGCCAGAGACATGGGTGCAACTCCTGCCTTGAGTCACTATCAGTGTGTACACTCTCCCCCTAGCTGCACGGGATTCGTCTGGGTGCCCCGCTTTCCTGCCTGATTCCAAAGATGTGCAGGTAGGTGGATTGGCCATGCTAAATTGACCTGAGTTTCAGAGGGATTAGCAGGCTAAAAATGTGGGATCATGGGAATAGTGTGGGATTGATGATGGTGCAGGATTGATGGACCAAATGGCCTTCTTTTGTACTGTAGTGATTCTATGATTCTAAATACCACTAGTGATGATGATGTTTCAGGCGCTTGAACCTCTCCTGGTCAGAAGCTATTGACTATTGACCATCTGACAATATTTTACCCCCTACAACAACAACTTGCTGTCGCAGATACAGTGAGAGTCCAAGTGAAAAAATATCACAGAATCCCTACAGTACAGAAGGAGGCCATTCAGCCCATTGAGTTTGCATCAACCACAATTCCACCAAGGACCTATTCTTGTAACCCTTCACACATATCCTGATGATCCTCCTGACACTAAGAGGCAGTTTACCACAGCTAATCAACCTAATCCGCACATCTTTGGACTGTGGGATGAAATTTTAGCCCCCAGAAGATATTCACATGGCCACCCAAGTGACACAGAAATCTCTGCACCATGTTAATGATGTGATTGGAAGGTCTCTCTCTTGAGCTTTGTATTTATCTCAATCAGAGGGAGAGATGCTAACACTTTGAATTTCGTTATTTGTTGCAATTTTAATTGTAGTCCATACAGCATCTCCTCCACCCCTCACCCAGCTCCACCCCCACACGGAAAATCACCGTAGCTGCTGCACACCCTGCTCTTCTCTCTCCCTCATAATTTCACCTGGATCTCTCCTGGGCAATAATTTCCAGACAATGGAATAAAGCCAGAGCCTGATGGAACTACATCCCTTTTTGCGACTGCTTGGATCTGTAGTGAAAGCAGAACACAGTTCTTCTCCAGTGAACTTAGTGTGGCCAAATTCATTGGTTTGTGGCATTGCATTTTGTTAGCTTCTTCTCTCCAAGGAAGAGAACCTCTCCAGTCTATTTTCAAAACTGAACATGCTCAACACTGGAACAATTCTTGTAATTCTCTTCTGCACCCTCTCTAATTTGTTCACATCCTTCCTATAGTTTAGTGCTCTGAATGTTACACAACATTTCAGCTGAGGTCTAACTGGCATCTTATACAATAGCATCAGAAAATACTGGAGGATTGCTGCAGATCGCAGAGTGAAACAGAGTTAATGTTCCATGTTGGATTGATCCTTCCACAAGATTGGCAGGATCAATAAAAGCACAAAAATGGAAGACTAAATGACATAAATGGTTAAAGAATTGACAGCTGGTTAGAGAGACTTACGGGGGCTACCAACAATAGCCAAGATAGGATAGTAAAAGTGCTGAATAATCTTCAGTCCATAATGGGCCCGATTTTCCAATGTGTTCCATTCCGAATCCACAGACATCATGTAAAGCCAGTAGGATAGACCCCTGCTCATTGATGTAACATTCCAATCGATTGTTCTCCGACTCTGATCCATTGTTGGAATATTCCAATTGAGTCTGCTCAGATTCTGATCTGTCCTCTCTCTGTCTCCGGAGCTGTGGCTTCCTGTCACTGATGGAGGTGATGCTCCCACTGACACTCTGGATGACACATGGAGAGAATTCCCATATTAATAGAGCGGGAAATCCTCCAGAGACAGAACTAGTTCTACAGAGGCTGACATTAATTACAGCCACTGAACAAAGAGGTTCAGTTAACCGCTTTTGAGAAACACTTTTTATATGAAAATAAAGTAGACCATTTACCTCCCTTCGCCCCCTCGGTGAGATTTTTGATGGTTTGCGAAGGAAAAGCTAGGTAAAAATATTGAAAACACTGCCAACATGGAAAAAGGATTTATACTGAAGACAAGATGGAAAATATACATATCTACATCAGTCCAGTCTCTTTAAAATTTGTTTTAATTTTTAAGAATGGTTGGACGAATGAAATGGCTGACCACATGATGTTATTTCTGAATGTTTCTGACCAGTTTAAAAATGACAACACATTAAACCAGCGGGAGAGCTAGCAGCAAGAACCAGGCATCTGAGGAAAGAGAGGGTGGCACGGTTGTGCAGTGGTTAGCCCTGCTGCTTCACAGCACCAAGGACCCTGAGTTCGATTCCCGGCTTGGGTCATTGTCTGTGTGGAGTTTGCACATTTTCCTCATGTCTGCATGGGTTTCCTCCACGTGCTCCAGTTTCCTCCCACAGTCCAAACATGTGAGGGTTAGGTTGATGGGCCATGCTAAAGATTGCCTCTTATTGTCCAGAGGTGCATAGGAAAAAGGGATTCGTGGGTAAATATGTAGGGATAAGGGGGTAGGGCCTGGGTGGGATTGTGGTTGGTGTAGGCTCTTTCTGCGCTGTAAAATTTCTATGATTCTGTGAGGCCATAATCACCAGGCACTTTGATCACGAGGGGGCAGCGTTTCTGCATTTGGGTTCCATTCCCTCTACTATCTCCTGCAACATTGCAACACAAGGGTGATGGGCTTGGGTACGCTGTATCAGTGAATTTCTTTCACAGGCAGGAAAGTGAAGAAGACTCACTAAGCACCATTGTGATGATATCCTGGCGCAACTGAGTCTGAATCCTACCTGAACTCCACGTGTATGCTGGCACCATGTCTGTGTAGTGACTAAGGGAGCTGTAAATCCCGTACAGAGCCCTGGGGTAGGGGAGAGGAGAGAATGGTTCATGGGTTGCAGGGAACCAATGGCTTTATTTTCACAATGACACAGCATTGAGGAGCTTCCCCAGCTGATATCAACATGAAGCATCCCTTCAGAAACCATCAGAGTAAACCCATTCCTGTTCGAGGCAACTCTTGAGACAAATTAGCTCGAGGTTGGTGGTGAAAAAAAAATTCTCGTTTACAATAGATGTGTCTCAATAATAAAGTTTCAACACAAAAATTTGTGAACAGAAGTTAAGGAACTCAAAAATCTATGGAGCTAGAGCAACTCTTCACCTGTGCCTTCTTAATGCAACAACAACTTCCTAATCTTACATGACCTATCACTGCATCTTTCTGTCTCCCCAGAACGGAGGGGGCCAGCTGCCTACCTCACCCTGTGGCCTGTGATACGCTTGGCGAGTGTCCTCTAGATGCCTGAATCTTAAGAGTCTTGACTGGATTCCAGGCATCTGAAAACCGCCTGTTTGAATGACACTTTCTTTGTCCCACTGCCCCTCAGATGCCCCAGTGTCAGGAAGGAGCGAGTCAGAAGGTGTAACATAACTACATTTCTTGGCTGGAAGGCCCCGGCATGAACTCGAGCCCTTGCTCCTCCTTGGGGATCCTGAAGATCCCCTGGCTCACTCCTTGCAATGATGGTGCTTCTGCAGTGAGCTCCTGAAGCTCCAGCATCACCCAGTCCTGCCGGTCCTGGATGATCACCTGCTTCCTATCCATGGTGGTTAAGCCCTTGGCGATGGCCACCTGAGTCGGGCGCCACCTATTAATGGCAGTGGCAAGTGCCGTTTGAGTCTGGGCCAAGCTCTGCTGTCCCTCAGCCATGATCCACTTTGACAGCACTCTCAAGAGCTGCAGGCTTGGCCGCTGCGTCTCAGCACTGTTCCGCTGCGTTCTCCTGCAAGCACTCTCAGCCATGGTCTGCAGAATCTCAATAATCTTCTTGAAGTCCTCAGCTTTGCATCTTCTGTGACTCAACCGTCGCTTGTGACTTGCCATCATGGGTGAGGATCCCCTATCCCAGGCTTTCCATCGTAGGCATCACCTAAACAGTGTTGGCCTGGGAACCATGCAAAACAGGCAGTAGCTGGTCCACCTGAAAGCTTTGGCAGTCCTCCCAACAGCCTTGCTCTGGGTCCAGTGTGGCTGTCCGCCCCTCCTGCATTCCCTGGCTTTGTTGCTGCATCTCCAAAAGCTGAGAAGAAGTCAAGCCAGCATGTAGCCTGGGGCTTGCTGGGTCCTTGTGTCCGGCAGGCCCCCCGAGCCAGTGGCCCCAGACATTCCCTCCTCCTCCCAATATACATTAGTAGATGTGTTGTGGTCATCAGAGAGTGACCCAGATGCCTCACCATTAGCTGGACCCACCAATGTGAGAGTACCTAGGATGGTGAGTTGGAAGGTGGAAGCTGACGCCAAAAAGGTGCCAGTCTCAGAGGTCCCACCACATACTTCCCCTGAAGAGTCTTTAGAGCTGTCAGTCTCAGGATGGTCAGGAGCTGCAGTGGCAAGCTCGATTCCAGATGGTCCTGCTGGTTCCAAACTGGCTCCTGCAACACAGGACACAAGGTGAAGCGCAAAGGACAGAGAAGAATCTGGGGTGCCAGAAAGTTACTTGACATTTCTCCATCGAACATAGAACAAAGTACAAAGAAAATTACTGCACACCCTTCGACCCTCTGAGCCTGCAGTGACCATGGTGCTCATCTGAATTGTAACCCCCTACCCTTCCACAGTCCGTATCACCTTCTATCCCCATCCATTCATGTATTAATCTCTTAAAATTTCACTATTGTACCTGCTTCCATGACCTCCCTGATAGAAAATTACAGCCACCTACCATCCTCGGTGTAAGTAAACATGCCTCATACATCTCTAAACCTTTTCCCTCACACCTTAAATCTGTGCCCCTAGTAATTGATTCACAGGTGCTCACTTCTCGAACCAGACCGACCACGATGTAGCTGAGAGCTTGGGTGTCATCCATCCTCTCCGGCCGGATCCAGACCCGCTGCTGAAAGACGGTGAGGACCCTGAGGTCAGGGTCAGCAGGCCCTGTCTGAACCCTCTCCCGACAGGTATGGGAGTTCTCTCTCCTGTGGGGACAAGACGGAGCCATGAAAGAAATGGTGACATGATTCCTGAAAGTATGAGGCTGTGGCCCTCAGAGGACAAGCCCAGTGATACTCTTGAGAGCAGGAAGATGGTGCTTGGGTGTCAGGGACTGGAAGCATGTGGGTTGGAGGATCTGGCTGCTTTGGAGGGAAGATGCGAATTGGGGGTTTGGCGCTCCCCCTCCTGATGGATGAGGTCATTGATCTTGCAATGCTGCTTTGCTGTTCTGGAGACCAGAGCCAGAGAGAGGGACCTTCTGCAGGTGGATGCTGGGTGGGGAGAGGGTGGCGGGAGGGAGGGGTAGGGAATGCTGCCATTCTGCTTGCGATCTATGGTGGGGGTGGGGGGTGCATGATCTGTCTGAGCAGTGGGGCTGTGGCGGATAAGGGGGTCAGTAATGGTATCGGGGGCAATCTCTGTGGGATTTGGAGGAGGCATTATCCAGCCGGGAAGGGATGTGGGAAAGGAACAGCATTATTTCATTTTGCGCATGTGCAGTTGCTGGCTCTGATTGAAGCTGCAAGGTTTTCGGCGTGTTAAGCTCCATCCACGGACTTCTGCAGCGTAAATTGGACTTGCTCAAAATTTTGCGGGCAGAGTATGTATGGGGGGAGGGGGGTGCTAAAAGCACGCCCAAAAGAAATTCTCCCAGTTTCAAATCCACTCAGCACTCAGACATGAAATGGTACAAAATACTGCTCAACAGCACGGTTCTCTAAATGAATACTTATCTTTTTTAAGATTAACAAGGTGCCAGGGGAATTACAAAGACAATAGTAATATCATCAATTGAGAATTATCAAAAGGCTTTTAAACTTTCCTGCTCTTTTACTGTTGAGTTTGTTATGTTTTGTACAGACAGTCCATCAAAAACTGCATACTAATACTTATCTGTATATGGCGTACACTATGTCAAAACAGCTCATATATCTAAATGTTGGATGTGCTCCCACCCTATACACACTGAGGGAGGAATTCCTTTTCATCCTTTACCTTCATTGGCAGATTTAATTGTGTGCAATCAGCTTACTCAGTTCTTTTGGGGGATCATGAGAGACAGCAGTAAGTTTTCTTAGGGCTTGTGATAGTGTAAACTTTTTTAGAAATAGATCCTGTACAGGTGGGCCAGGTCACAGGAACAGGTATTCACTTATTTTTAATACATCCAGTCCCACATCCAGCCTCACTTTAAATGAAGCAGACCGGAAACTACAAGATACATTGTGTATTGAGAATAGAAGAGGTACTGGAAGACATTTGGGCATGAGCAAGTGTCAACACTTGGTAGATATAACCAACCAAATTGGTCTTGGTCCACCCTTCCGCCGCGAGAATCAGACTCACTTTCAATGTTGGATATTGCTTCAGGGCGAAGCACACTTACCTAACACTCAATGGCACTCATTGAAGGTCAGTAATGAGATGGTCACCATGCACACAGTTGTGCGACAAAACAGGATGGCATTTGCCTAGATATTGGCAACTAAGGATGGAAGATGTGCTTTAATTGAATCAAAATGTTGCACATACTTACCAGAGTCATCAGAGAGCATAATTAGTTTGGCTGCACACAATGAGAAGGACTTCGCGAAACTTAAAGAACCAACATCTTCTTCTCTGAGGAGCTGTGGAACTGATTGCAAGGGATAGTATTTTTCTCCATTTTCATTCCAATGATCATTATAGTTGTGCACATGTTCACATATTGCTCTTCTTTGACACCAAAGTCAATGACGAGGACAGCAGCAGCAGTGGCATCAATCGAAGAGGACAAGAAGATGTCCCTATGACTTAGTGCTCTGCTTGTGTATAAGAAGATGTGTTGCTAGACAGGTATTTGATGGCCTATGTGAGACAATATTGCCTTTTCTTTATGATTTTTAAGTATTAGTGGGATTATGATTTATACACAATTACATACATTCAATATGTTATTAGTGATGACATCCAGGTTACGAAGGAAGAAATATCTACTTCAATGCAAGGAGCATCCGGAATAAGTAGGTGAACTTGGAGCATGGATTGGTACTAGGGACTACAGTATTATGGAGACATGGTTAGAACAGGTTGTTGGAAGTTCTGGGATACAGGTACTTCTGTAAGGGTAAGGAAAGTGGTAAGAGAGGTGGAGGAGTAGCATTGTTAATCAAGGATAGTTTAACGGCTGTTGAAAGGCAGTTCAAAGGGGATCTGCCTACTGAATTAATATGGGCTGAAGTTAGAAATAGGAAAGGAGGTCATGTTGTTAGGAGTTTTCTATAGGCCTCCAAATAG